>QVOA01004719.1:0-60949 GCA_014825685.1 Pseudomyrmex cubaensis | reverse complement strand
TTGGTTTTTTTTTTTTTTTTTTTTTTTTCACGTAAACGCGCATCTTTGCGTTCGGAAAATTCGAAATGTTTTTCCAAACAACGAGCGAGTTAAAACGTTCCCGATAATGTGAGACACAATCTTCACGGATTACGAACCAGAAAGACGACAACGAGAACGACGATGACGACGACGGTGAACGTTTCCTTCGGGACTTTTCCGGAGGTGATGTTTAGGGGACGGGGTTGTGCATCATTTTTCACATACCACGAGGGGGCGGACGGTTTTTGCCATCCCTCTAGCCCGACGACCATCCAGATAATGCTCTTAAAGACAGATATCTCTCGCGAAACGAGCCAGGTACGCACTGTCATGTGACAGACCACCGCGGGAATAGATCGGAATCTCTTCGAATTCGTACGATACGTGAACTGAAGTTTACATTAAAAATAGTTTTTTTTTTTTAATAAAAATATTACGAGTAAAATAAAAATACAAATACATACTGTCGTGCTCGATGAAATAACTTGACGGTTTTAATAATGTTTACAAGTTGATCTTTTGCTAATCTATTTTGATTTTTTTTTTCACCGATGAAGATCAAATTGTAAGATCGAAACAAATTCAGAATTTCTTAAAGAGAAAGTTTTTTTTAACATCCCGTAATTTGACCTGAATTGAATTAATTTAAAAATACAAGGATTAATTCTCAATAGAAAATAAGTTTTTTTTTTTTTTTAATCAGAGGATTTTCCGACAGACTCTATAAAGCAGAGACGTGCTTTAAAACGCGAGACACCGTCGGGGTCGCAAATATCAGAGAAATATCGGCCTTTCCACAGAGGAAACCCGCGGAGCTTCGCTCGGGAAGGCGACTATCCGTGGCCGTAGTTTAAAAATGTCTCCTTCCCCGTCCGCACCCCGAGCGCGCGCGTTTTCCAGAAGCGAATGCGCGTATTAATTATGAGCCTTGTTCAAACAGGAGAACAGAGGAACGCGCCGCGCGGCAGGAGCGAAACGGAGCAGCGGAGGGTGGTTGGTCACCCTTATTACGGTCGAACCCCCTTCCATCCCCCTTACGGTTTCTGTGTCCCTCTGTGTTACTACTCTCTCTTCCGCGTCCTCGCGTCGTCCCCCTTTTTTATTTCTGCTTCGAGGCTTTGTTTAACTTCTGTCGCGAAATTTTTCCGCCCCGCAACGATTATTGCTCCCCGGAGATCGCGGAGAGACGGAGGAGGAAAACAGGATTCGGTTTGCGGCTCTGCCTTGGCCGGGGATGCAGCGTTTCTACACACACACACACACATACACGCGTCGAAGAGCGATCCGGGAAAAATCATCTTCGTCGGCGCGGTTTGAGTGACGTTTCTCTGCCGAAGCTTCGGGAGAAGAGAAACCATATATCTTTAGTTTCGCTTAGAAAAACCGCGAGAACCGCGAACTATACGCGCGCGGATGAAAAACGTGCGAGTTTCGCGAGTACAGGAATGTCGGTTATACTTGAGCGATTATACGAGCTGCGCCCGACATACACGAAGGCGAACGGTCTCTCTTTCTCATGGTGAATTATTAGTCGGCGGTGAGCGAGAAAGAATTAACGAAGGCGTTGATACAACACGGCGGCGAAGGTCCGAACGAGTTACGGATCTGTACGGACGTTCGGAAAAACAGCTCGCGGTAGCCGAGTCATTGTGGTCGGCGACTTATTGTCCGATACCGGTGCATAATATCCTGTTCTATGCACGAACGAACTTAGTGACAGCATCATTGTGGATGGCCTTAATCAACCGAGACGCCCCGAGACCGTATCTAGCGGACTGGCCCCTTATAGAAGAAAATGAAACATTACACGGGCACACAGTCCGAGAGAGAGAGAGAGAGAGAAACTGCAATCGCTTTATAGAAAGAAAGCGCCGGAAGAAGAGCGAACGAAACCGATGAATTTTCGTATGATTCGTTAGTGTAACTGAATATTGACAATCCAAGAAACGCGTTTCATAATAACAAATATTGAAGAAAAAAACCGAATTACAAGTGATATATTATTTTTTTTTTCTCTGCTTCTTGTGAGATTGTAATATTCAAAGCACCATCGAGATAAGAAACGTGATTATTCGTTCGTTCAATGCGCAACTTTCTCTTGGCAGGAAAGAGAGAGAATTTTTCGCCTTTGTCTTCTTACTCGTATGCGGGCCAAGAAAAATTCGTTTCGATGATTCGTCTCTTTCTCTCGTCCTTTCGCCTCTCGCGTTCGACGAACGAACCGCCTTTTATATCCTTCTCGCGAGGCGCATTCCTCTCCGGCAGAAATAAATCTTATGTTTTCGCGTATAAGCGGCCTTTTAATATCACCACTCTTGATTTACCGCTCGCAGACCCGTGGCGTCTACGCGTACAAGAGAGACCGAGAGAGAGAGAAACGGAAAAGAGAGAAAGAGAGCGCTCTCTTCCGCGCGTGTTCCGCTGACATTTGTCTTCCGGGCAACCCCGAGACCCAAACGACACGAGTGTCCCTACTACGCTTTCCCTGATTTAACGCTTCTCCCGTCAGTATTTGACTAGATGATTCCCGATCTCTCCGGAGAGATTACCGCTCTTGTCAACGAATTATTGCCCGTGCTCGGGAGAGGCGATCTAATGGATCGAGACAACCGCTTATAAATTTCCGCCGCTTACGACGGCGAAAGGATCAGCTGTTGTCTCCCCGTCGAATGGTTTTATCGAATATGACGTAACGAATACGAGTAAATGATTGGAAGAAAAAAAAAATAAACATTTGAGCTATTACACGCAATGATAAAAAAATATTTCGATTCTAAAGAAGATATAAATTTGAATTTTTATTTAATTGCATCATCGAGGACGAAATGTCAGGCGAACGGATGCTGCAAGACGCATCCTACGCCGCACCGGTTATGCAGCTCCGGACGCCGAGTGCATCGGAGCGTTGCGATCATTATAAGAGAGGCCCCTACGTGTCTGTGGTAAAAGGTCCTCGGTGTGTCCGGGTATTAAAAAAGGAATCTCAAAAAGTCCAGTCGTCAGATAGATGGCGAAAGAGGAGGAGGGGAAAGGAGGACGGGAGCAAAAGAGAAAAACAATATATTGCTGCCGGTTACCGCGGGACACTCGGGGAAAAATAAGAGAACAACGCACGCGCGCGCGCGCGTGTGTGTATGTCCGCGCCGATCACGAGAAAGCGACGCGACCAGGAACACGGACGCGATGTACGACATCGACGCGCGGACTTTTCCCGGAGGCCCGTCCCGAATATCCTGCGGCGAACTTCCGGCGTTCTCTTCCGTTCGCGGAGTGGTGGGTGTCGATTCGGAGCGCGCGCGAGAAAATGAGTCACTCACGAAAACACGAGCAAAACTTGAGAGGCTGAAGAGGCGCGAGAATAGAATCTCTCTCTCTCTCTCTCTCTCTCTCTCTCTCTCTCAAACTAAAAAAAAAAAAAGCACGAAACAATAAAGCTTAGATCCCGCGCGCGTCTCTTCCTTCTTCGCAATTCCGAGAAGGAGGAAAGTGTATCATCATCAGCCCGCGATTCCGGGCTGTCCAATCATCGGAGGAGATCGGCCTCGGACCTTTGTCAGACGATCTCGCTCGGCGAAGACGCGCTGAAATCGGCCGGAAGACCGAAAAGAGGCGAGAGACGCGGAGGAAGCTGCGCGGGGCGGATAATACCGCGAAGAGCGAGAATGGGCGAGAGGTAGAGAAGGAGCGCGAGGCGAGACAATAGCGCGGTCGAAGGAGAAGGATCGCGTATAATGCGGCGAGGATGCCCGCTCCTTTCTCTCTTCGATCGTCGTTGTCAGCGGGCGGAAGCCGCGCGCGACGTGGTCTCTTCTCGGCTTCGGCTCGGCGGTGCGCGCTAGAATAACGAAAGCTAATTATGCGCTCGGCTCGAAAAAGGGGAATCACGGCAAAAACCGTCGATAATCGACATCCTGCCGCAGTCCGTCGGTCAACAGGACTACTACCGCCGGTGTGTAACTTCAGACCGTCCTCTCCGCCTTCCTTCTCCTCCTTCTCGCCGTGTATATCTTCCTCTCCCCCTTAGAGGACTATCCCGCTTCCCCCCCCCCCCCCCGCCTCTGAGCAAACAAGAAGACCGACCGATGGCTTTCGCCGATGTAATAAAAAGGGGAGTCCGTGGAGGAGATGCTCCGCTTCTGACCGCTCGCGGTCGAGACTCCTCTCCGAGCGGACGCGGCACCGTCCGAGAGGCGCAAAAGATACGCAACGCGCTCAATTGCTGATAATCAAGCGCGAGCTTTGGAAATTAGCGCAGTCTCTTCTCGGTTGTGGAAATAAACGACCAATATCTTTCGCCGGAGCGCGAATATTCTAATCGATCGTACAACCGCGCGAAAATTGAAACGAGACAAAACACAGACGCCGACGCAACCGTCTTTTTAGCAAAGATACGAGAATTTTCTCGCGAATTTGACAAAGTCTTAAACGGATAAATTTTTTCTCTCACCGTCGAAGCAAATCCGTTGATAACGCCGGATCGGTTGTTATAAGGATAACGCGTGAGGGAAGGATCACGACGATAATGGCGTTGTAACATGTCTGGTCGAACATATAATGCTTGCGGAGCAACTGCTTGTTGCAAGGCGGATCGTTGCGCCGGCTAAGCCCCGGCGCGTTTTTTGCGGGACCTCTCAATACCGATCAAGCGTTCCCCCGATCGGGGAGAGCAACACGCGTAGGTAGCTCGCCAGGCGTGACCACTGGGCTACCGCGATACACCACGAAAAACGCAGCCACCCGCCATGCTTGGTCGCTCCCGTCTATTTACATTGGCACCGTTGCGGAGAGAGAGAGAGCACAATCGGCCCGCGTATGAACGTGCCTCGAGTCCTCGGGGGTGCCTCTCTTTCCCCACCTCCCCTCCTCACGTATAAAATAAAAATCACGATCGCAACAGCTAAAGCTGACAATTTCGATAAGTCGGTGCGGCGGAGAAAATATTATTTTGCGTGCGTCGCAATTCGAAAAAAAAAAAAAACGTACACAACAACAAAGAAACAGAAATTATAGACATTCGGGAAAATAAAAGTGTTATCGAGTTGACAAAATCGTCCTCGCTGTGTATAAACCCCACCGTTAGCCTACCTTCGTAGGAAAGCGGACGGAGATCTACGCGGAATAGCGACACGAAGACCTTAGATGAAGAGAATATGGCGTAGGAAAGAGGAAAAAAGAGAGAGAGATAAAGAGAGAAGAGAGAGAAGAAAAGAGAGAGCTAGAGAGAAGCGGGCGAAACGTTCAGCTCGCTTTACCGAGCACTGATGATAGTTTTTGCTCGGTAAGATTTTTTGCTTCAACCCCCGCGGCCACCCCCAAGGGTGGATGATATATGACCGCCCCCGAGACACTGGCCACCCCCGGGAGAATGAGGAATAGAGGCGAAGAGAGGGAGGAAGAAGGAGATAGAAAGAGAGAGAGAAAGAGGGAGGATACATCCTGATTCCGAAAGAATTCCTTCCACGCGCAGGACGTGCGCATTTGTACATGTGCGAATCCAATTATCGACGACGAGAATACCAGAGATCGATTAACGGAAACCTCTCCTAGTTCGATTCACGTCGCACGAAAATTAGGACAAACGTATCAATCGAGAATATTCGCGCAAAATTGACGTATGTTCGAGAGCCGCTTCGTCGACGGCGGCTTGTCGAAGAAATCGAACGTGCATAACGCGACGATCGGTCGATTTCCCGACACGCTAGACTTCCCTTTCTTCGGTAGGAGGGTTTGCGTGGCAGGGACTCCATTTCTCGAGAATTAGCAAAATATCATCGGACAAGAGGGAGAGACTGAGGCTTGAGTTTATGGTGGCAACGCGGAGTTGGTCTCCTCGCAATGAATCAATTTATTTAAGGGTAGTTGGATTTCGCGAGTCGATGCACGACGACTACGACGAGCCACCCTTCCTCCAATACCAAGACTCACCCCTCTCTTTTTCTAACGTGGCTCGTTTCGTCGAATGATTTATAGTTTTCCTTCCGCGAACGCGCCCGTTCACCCACCCCGTCGTTCTCTCTTCCTCTCTCTCTCTCTCTCTCTCTCTCTTTACCGCGTTCTTCGCCTCTCGGCAGAAACACCCTCCTGCCAAATGTACGCAAAATAGTCGGAATTTCTTCGGCGTTTCGCCCCTCGCCGGCGGAGGGAAACTTAACTTCGAACTGCAACTCGAGTTATCGAAACGACAGACGCTCTTCCGTAACAGCAAATTAACCGATCGTCGTCGCGGAACCGTTTGAATGAATGAATGAATGAAAGCAGTGTCCGTTATTCGGGAATCAACCGCTCCGAGCGGAACGAGCGCGAAATAGCCACCGGACTTGACCCGGGCGAGGAGAGCGACGAGAATAATTAGTCATTTATGAGGCCGTAAGTGGGGCCGCAAATCGGTCCTTCGCGGAGGGACAACGACGATGTTAGGGACTCGGTGCAGGGACGACGGCGTTATCTTGAAATTATTAATCATATCGTAACGCGCGGCGAGGAGACAGTCGAAGAGGGAAGCGCGCGGGGGAGAAGAGCAGACGAGAGACACAAGCTACCGGGCTCCATGGACTTATCTGGCACCTTAATCAATTCCCAGTTATTAATTATGGCCCCTGCCCTTCTCGCCCGTTTCCTCCTCGACCTTCCTCTTCTCCTCGCCTTTCTGCGTTGCGCGCGCGCGCGCGTTTCCGAGAGACTCACGATGACGACGGCACCATTGTCCGCGGTATTACACAATGCGGTGTCAACAAGATCGCGGTCACATTTTCCCCGAGAGTATGATCATTAATAATTATTTACCGAAGTGCGGAAGTCAGCGCGAAACGCGCGCGCGCGCGCGCGGAAACTCGCGCTCGGGCGCGATATAAAATAAAATAAATATATTCAATGTCGCAAAAAAACAATTGATAAATAAAATTTTAAATAATTTCTTCCCGTTTTTTAACGAAAACACGAAATTCTTTCTAAATCACCGATGTCGCGGAATACATTCGACGCGAAAGAAAAAACGAGCGGTTTCGCTTCCAGACGGAAGTTGAATGATCGTTTATGCAAATCCTAATCCTTTCGAAAATCCATCCGAGCGACGTTGACGGATTGGCGGGGCCACTTCGTTTGAAGCTAGTTTAAACGGATTGCGATCCTCGCGCGACACCATTTGTTCTCCCCGCGAAGAAGAAGATTCCGTCACGTCTGATTGGCGAGTCTTAGTTAATTATCGATAAGAGGTTACGGGGCGAAAACGATTGCTTATTGAAAAAGCGAACACACCTCCCGATAACGCCCGACGGGGGGAGGGTAACACGAGGGCGTTTTATTACGTAGCTTTTGAGCGCGATACACGTGGAAAATATTTAATATAAAAGAGAGAGTAATAAAGAGAGCAATTTTATATTCCGAGTATTGCAAAAAGACTACGCGCACGTTATGTATATGTACCGTATAATATAACTATGTGGGTAATGGAAGCAACGAACTATGGGGTTTTGTTCGAAAAATACAAAGAACGATTACTGGCAGTGGCGGCGCAAAAAAGGGCGGCATGCCCGACCTGCTGAAAAATTAATCACCGACGTCACAAAGGAGTCGGTCGAAGACAATGCCAGCGGTCCGGAAAAATATTTTTCACATTTTCTCTCCCCGCGATTAACAGCAAATTCCCGATAACGGTTCCGCGAACATTCCGTCGCGGTCTCAAGAAACGAAGCTGCGAAATATCGTCGTTTATTTTTCTTGCTTTTCGCGCATCTTTTCGAACACGAGCGGGTTTCCTCCGTTTATTTTGCGCGCGACGAACGCGCGTTTTGGACTGAAGTTAATTAAACCACGCGGAAAACGTGACGTTTATTCGCGACGTCCGAATCGCATCCTCTCTAGAGAGGAGAGAATATCCTCTCGGTACTCTCTCCCCCCGCCGCGTGACTGCTCGTTTAACTGCGGGAAACCGACCACTTATTTCGAGGTTTTCATACCCCCCTTCGTACGTTACTCCCCGAAATCGCGCGTGACACGACACAAACGTGTAATCCGCGAGAAGGGTTGATCCCGGTTTAGCTCACACGTACGTAACGTGCACGCCCTTCCGGATCCATGAGATTTAAGCCCCCGGCAAATTTGAATCTGTCAATCCGAAGTGTCCAAGCCGGCGTGTCGCGCGCAATGCACGCGAGAGAATGTATAATAAGGGAAACGCGTTTCGAGATAATGCCATCCCGGATGTTAAAAGACTTTTTTTCAACTGTAAGACCTCGCTCGCATTCGCCCGAGCGCAAAACGTCGCTGCTAATCTACGTCACAACATTCGGAGAAGAGAAATTTTTTGCGCAAAACCGAAATTTGAGCGACACGATCATTAAAATTTCGCCATCATTTTTTGCACGTACGTTTTTCACTTGTTTTTTTTTCGTGTGTTTCTTATTTGTTTATTACTAAATAATTTTCACATCAAATCGATTTGGAGCTCCCGTCGTTCGATAAGCGCTAGCGAAGCGTCTATTTTTAGGTCGACTCGAGTGTTTAAGTTTACGTGAAAACACTTGGTCAAAATTGTTTGCGATTACTCGCGGCGATATGTTGCAAGACTTTTTTTTTCCTCGACAAAGCGAGGCGAACGAGCGCCGGAAAAGTGGAAAACTCGAAGAAGATCGAGCGGGAGCTCCAAATTGCATTTACGATCTTGACCGTGGAAGGAAGCGAAGCGATATTAAGACACCGGTGGCCCTTCCGTCCGGGAGAGGGTCGATGTATCATTTGCCGGGCGGGTCGTTAAGCGGTTTCAATTAGTTTTCCCGTGCAGGATCCCCGTCCGCACCGGGAAAACCTACCCCGAGCTTAATCGCGCGGTCCGGTTTTTTCTCATAATTAGGAAAAGCTCGTTAATACATACCGGATATCCACCCCTCCGGTACATCATTCCCCTGGCTCGCGTTTTCACCGCTGGTCTTGGATGCTCTCGTGTAATTCCGTTTCGATCGAAACAATTTTTGTTTTTTCGTTGTTACACCGCGAAGCAAACACACAAAAAATGGCAACACACTGCGCGTTCGGGAACAACCTCGAAAAGTTGCGCGACACTCTTGCTCAATTTCGACCGCGACCGAACTCGACAGATCGAACACTTTTGCCTCCCCTCACTCTCACGAATCGCGCAATCACGAATTGTGAGGGAAAAATTCCGTAATTCACATGCAGAAACAGACGAAAAGTAACGCCGCTGCTTCTCACGAAAAATCGCGCGCGAAGTAAAACTGCACTGTAATGGCTGCGGAACAACTAGCGTCATCTGTGGGTCCGTGTGAGACTCGATCGGTAAGAAACCGAACTTATTTATCGACAGACGATTTATCGACTCTGCTCGACCGTAAAAACCGTAAACGTTTCGGTTCGGAACAAAAATTTATTTCTTTCGCGCGAAAAAAAAACGCGCGATACTTTTTCGTCGGCGTTGTGAAAATGTCGTTATTGTTATTTGATTGAGATAAGCTCACCGAATGAAGGACCGCCAACTGTCCAAAAAGCTCTTCTCGACGATGTAGAACGGCTTCTCCGGATCGTTGCACTTGGAGATTTCGTTCCTGTTTCTCCCGTAGTACAGATCCGTCAGCTCGTCCTTCTGCTGCCTCGCCTTTATCTTGTCGTCCTTCTTCGCTTTCTCCGCGTTCTCCATTTTTTCCTGAACACACATGTCAAAACCAACGAATTGTAGCAAACGAGAGACACGTTCGAAACTGTTTTACGAGCGTTGTACGTCGCGAGAAGATGAAACTAACCTCGCAGATCGAGCACGACGGCGATCCGATGGAGTATTCCTTCGAATCCGGGAAGTACTTTCGAAGGATCGACCACGCTTCCTGCGGAATCACTCTTCTACTGGAATCCGCGGTCTTGAGGGAATTGTGTTCGCAGAGCAGATCCTCGTTGAAGTTTATGACACCTTCGTTGTCCTCGTTCTCTTCCGACTCCTTCGGACACTCGCTGCCGGCGTCTTTGTCCACGCTTCTGCTCTCCTCCTGACAATCGGTCGTCTCGTGCTCCATGCCTTCCTGAAACGACTCCATGGCCAGTCTCCGCCACGATCGCAACGAATCCGTGCCGATGATGTAGCTCGTCTCGGAACTGAAGCGAGAGCAACGTGCGCGTGGATACTAAACGTCAATATTTCATCGGAGACTCAAAACTTTAAGAAAAAAAAAAAAATTCTTACGGTTCTTTGAACGTGCGCACTAGTTCGCTGACTTCTTTGTGATCCCGTTCGAGCGCCTGCTTGAAGCGTAACAATTTGCATCGTCTCCTCACGCAAACCTCGCACAACGACGTTTGATCCAATCGCGGACCTCCTCGATACTTGTCGTAGAGTATCTCGGCCGCCGTCGCTGGCACGCACTTCACGCGATTGACCTTCAACGGATCGAGTCGTTGATGCGAACACATCAGAGTGGAATTGTCGATCGGCGGGATACCGTCCGTGGTCGAATGCATGCTCAACCATTTCGTCAACCAATCGTTCGGTACCCAGTAATATCTGCTCCAATCTGTCGTTGATTGGATCATGTTGTATATATCCACTACGAACTGTCGCTTGGAATTCTGATCCTCGATCACCTTTTGCTGAAAAGAAAAAAGCAACAACAGTCGACAATAATAACATGAAAAAATTCGATACGTTCAAAACAGTTTGTGCGTCAGGAATAGCGTTTCTCCTAACCTTTTCTTGTTGCTCGGCCAACAAACTCAACTCATGCTTGACGTTTTCTTGCCTAACTAGCTCGCGCATCGTGCTACTAACTTGCCAATTTTCGAATTCCATCTGTAAAAATAAAACCAAACCTGTTCATGCCAAAAATACAACAAACAAAAACTAAACGTCCACACCACAAATTCTTACCTCCTCGTAAAAATCTCGTTCCCCGCAACTCATAGCTCTGTGTGCAGCACCGTTTAACTGTTTGTAATTAAGTTTAACTAGTTTTACAACAGATTCTTTGATTTGAGGTAAATTTCGCTCCTGCGGAGGGGAATTGCATTTATCTTCGCTTGCGTTACTAGTGGTTTCTGCGATTTTATCTTTGCTCGCAGTATCAGCATCGCTTTCGGATATGTCCATTTTCGTCTCAATTTCCGAATTCAATTCCGACATCTTCTCAGAATGCTCTTGCTGATTCAACGTCTCTCCCGTCATGTCATTCTTCGGTTTCGATTCGTCCGAAGAATCGAATTTATCTTTGACCGTAATAACTTTCTCCGAATCATCGAAGCTCTCCGTGTCGTGTTTCTTCAGCTTCATTTTCTTTATCGCGACTGCTCGTGAATCCGCTGTTAATTTTTTGTACACCAACATGTACGCCGTGTTCGACGACAGAAATCCCTTCGGAACACGTCCACGTTTCATGGGTTTCACATTATCTATAAAACAAAAAAAAAAAAAAGAAAAAAAAATCTGACTCTTCTCCCGCGAGAAAACACTGTGTGTGAAAACACTGTTATTAAATGCAAAGTGTGTTTAATTACCATTAACCCCGTCTTCGATTCGCTTGTTCTGCATTTTCTCGACTTTATCGTCGCTAAACTGGTACCATTCGCCGCTCGAGTTGCATATATTCGCTATGTAATGGCCCGAGTACGCGGACGGACCTTTGTGGCTTAGCACCGCGACGAGACTGTACAAATGAGTCTGAGGTGGACATCTGACGTATTCCGACATATCGAGATCTTCAGGAAACTGAATGTACGAATTCAACTTCCTCTTCTGCCCCGAATCTCTGTCACACAAAACCCCTGCTGTTACTTCGAGCGAATAGATCTTTGGGTTGCAAAATTAATAAAAAAACGAAAAAAAAGCGCATCAAAACTTACCTATGGAACACAAAACGCATCAGTTGGATGTTCAGGGTGTCCGGAAGCGATTCTATTCGTATGAATCGCCTGGCGTCCTTTTTGTCACTGCATGTGGCACAATGATACTGATTCGCGCCTGTCAACTCTTCCTCTGAAAGATATTTATCTATCGCTTCCTTCAAGGTCGCCGCCAGTTGTAGATCTAACTCGTAGAACGTGGTAGATGTGGGATACTCTGTACCGCACGTCGAGCAACTGTACAGAAACGTGAAATTCTTCAATTATTCATTAAATTAACGTTATTCTTCTCGATCAGTTGGTCGCGCCAGTCACCGTAGCAAATGTCTCCCATTCTTAGAATAAATATACTGGAAGGGGCATGACTAAGCTAAGCAATGTTACAAATCCGCGACAAGGATAAACATTTATCCAACATTCACGGATATTCTATTTATCCTTGTATGTTTGTCAGTTTTGAGAGAGAGAAAGAGAGAGAGAGAGAGAAAGAAAAAGAAACAAACTTACAGAAAATTTCTTGATATATGACGACGGATGTAAACAAAGAGAAGCCATACCTCTTCCAGTATACATGTTCTAAGATCCTACCATGTTTTTCATCGTCAAGATCGGCATCATCATCGGATTTTAGGACAATTTTCTCATTTGCTTTCCACTTCAGAAAACCCACCAATTGATATAGCTGTATCTTCCCTGGCTCAGCCTCTGCAGCATCTGCTTCAGTTCTGAAGTTTGCTGCAGCTTTCCTTCAATGTGGCACAGCAGCAGCTTGGAGAATTCCTGAGCATCCTGTTGCGTCCTGGTGTCCAAGGATAAGGCGACAGCAAGATTCGTCGGATCGAGGAGGTTCTGATTTCCAAACTGCATCATTGCGAAGATATATTGCAACTGGCCCACCGCAGTTGTGGGATGATAAGGTAGACCTGTTTTCTTTGCCTGGTTCAGTGCTTCTCTCTCCTCCGGATCTTCCGTAATATCCCATTTGTATATTATTCTCCTATCATCGTTAAATTTGTTTTAAAAATACATTTAAGATATGATAGAACCAACACAAATTATTAATATAGCGCGCACCTCATGTCCTCATTGTGAAACCACATTTGAATTAAGCTATTGACATAACAAGTAGCGCCTAGATTTTTTAAACCAACATACTGAGTTGGATCTCGTAGTTCAGACAAAGAACTTTCCAGAGACATTATTTCAGCTGGCTGAGATTTTAAATATTTTTCTTCTCCTAAGCCTGTTAAACATTGTGGATTATTGGTGCAGTTACGCCTGAAACATGTATCTCAAGTAGAATCTATTTGTAACAAATATTAGTATTAATAAAAATTCGTTCTTTACATCCCAGAATTACTAGAAACTTACTTGCAATTTATACAACTCTTCAATCCAATCCTATATGCAGTTTCTAAGTGTATTTTTTCAATTTGTTCCGGGCTGACAACTTCCACCCAAGCCCATGCCAACTTATCAAAGTCAGTTTTTTTAGTCGGTGGCATATCTAGAGATATAAAAGAAAGATACTTAGAGATATAAAACAGATATAACATACATCATTAATATTACAGAGAAAACAAACAGAACAGTCACTATATTACATATAAAAAATATTTATAATTAAATATGTTTTTGTTTTTCTTATACATGATGTATATAAAAGTTGACATATGGAAACATATTTATTTGCTCACATATACGTAAACATATACACACATATTCATACACACTCTTGATTGTATAAAATCTATATATCTGTATGATTAAGTTATTTTACATACAGATAAATTTTCACATATATAAATTTTTTTTTACACTATTAAATAACATACTTTGCAAAAATATTATCTATCAATCGGACAGAAATTTTGTTATCAAGAAAAACTCGTCTTATTATTAAAAAAAAAAATATTGAAGCAATCGTACAATTCAGACAGAATGAGAATAAAGAAAAAAAAGAGAAATTGATGATCCAATGACGCGAGGCTCATATCGTCTGACACTAGTGTTCGAGAAAACAGAAACAACAAACAAACCAAAGTGCACAAAATACGTTTAATGCCAAGTGCATACTTGTCTCCGACTTTTCTCGGCACTGTCGAGAGGTTATGGACACGACACCGCTGTTACTCTCGCGGCATTATCTTGCGATTCATTGAAATCGCGCTTCTCACGTTATCAGTCGCCACGATTCCGCCGACCCGACCCCGCAAACGCACTCAACATCCACCGTGCTCGTTAGAAAAATACGAAAAAACCTTTGCGAAAACAGGCAACTGTCTCGTTCGCGATCCGCCGCCATATGCAATCAGCGCTTCCCGCGCTTGCGCGTACCGTTCGACGCGCCGCACTCAGAGCGTTCCGAAGAAATTACGTTTGTAGGGAGTTTTGGAACGCTTGGAACATGCGAAAACGCCATATTGATTTGAAGCATCGTTCATCAGTATTTATCAGCATTTATTTTCCGATTTGTGTCTCGTCGCGTTCTCAAAAAAAGAAAAAAAAAAACATTCAGTTTGCTTCAGTGAAGTTTTGACATTTTTTAAGTAAACATTTAGAAAACGTTATTCGTCGAACGCACAGAGCTATCGAATTCATTTGTAAAATAATAAACCTCTACAATAAATTTCTACCAGTTACACATTTTACATTTTTCATTTCCTAATCCTTGATTGTGCGTCTTTTGAGAGGTAACAAAAGACGTAAGATTTGTACAAACATTTAATTTGAATCAGATAAGCATAGATATCGCTGTTTTCTCTGCGTGTGATTTAATTGGCGAACCACCGGCACCGGTGCGGTATCGAACGAGAATCATTCCTCGAGTATTGTACAAAATTTTCAAACCGATTAAACTCTAAGACCGCGTCGAAAAATGTCTAATAAGTTTCTGTATTTTGCATTTGGAAGTAATTTACACGCCGAAAGAATACGGCAAAACAATCCGTCTGCGGTGAAGAAAGACATCGGTTACATAAAGGTAATTGAGAAGAAAAGATACACATAAGGTGTTTACAATCTTGTGTACATACAATGACTAGCGGATTTAAGAACAAAAAAAAGAAATACGCGAAAGTAAAATTCTAAATCGAAACTAACGTGAAAAAAAGTTGCATACAATTCTTGATTATCTTTAATACATTTATTGCGAAACAGAATTTTAGACTAGATTTTAACACGTACTCCGAACTGTGGCATGGAGCGGCGGCGACGATCGTGGAAACTGAGGATTCGGTTGTATGGGGTGTGATTTGGGAAATAGACAATAGCGACTTGTCCGCTCTGGATCGTCAAGAGGGTGTTTCAAATCAAATATATCGTCCGTTGTTCGTGGACGTTGTAACTCCCGACGGCGCGATTCACAACTGCCGAGTGTATCAGCAGTGCAATAATCCCAAGGAACACGTGAAACCGGCAGATCTTCCGACGAACAGGAGACCTTCGCCACTTTACATGTATATTACTTGTACTTATGCAAACTTGATCATTTTATTGTTCAACTTGTGTATTAAAGTGCTCACTTCGTTACGTAGAAACTTGATAATAAAAGGTGCGGAAGTGAACCAGCTTCCTGCTGATTACGTACAGTTCTTGAAAAGTGTTCCCCACAACGGATACGAGGGGGAATACGGTATCAGGTGAGCTACAGGTTGAATTAATTACATTTTTACATCCAGAAAACTTTGTTTTTTTTGTAACAAACAGTTGTATAATCTTAGATTTTTTTTGTTATTTTTTAATACATTAACAATTACAGTAACAAAAGTATTACTGTACGTACTTATCTTTTGTCTGTAACGACACTCTGTGATGGAACGGTGTCTTCTGTTCTCTTTTCCATGGTAATGTACAACGACGCGTCACAGCCTTTCTCTGAATCAAGATTGACGTCTATGATGGTTTTGTTATGCGCATTCTTTTGGTAATACGGATCGAGAATCACATGTTCCAGCGCAGTCTGAGCCGTCATTTCGTCCAGTTTACGTCGGGGAATCTTCAGTTTCAAATACTGCCTTTTGTTCATCTGATGATCAACGGGCATTTAGAAAAACGTAAAACATGTGTCGTTTTGACACAAACTTAACATGTTTTGTATGTAAATAAGTTGAAAATAAAGAAATATTTACAATTTCCTTGTGTTTTACTCACATAGACGTTCAGTTCGAGTTTATAATCCAAGTCGATATCTGGCCATTTTTGCTCGAGCACGTCCTTCTCCAAGTTCACTTCCTTGGTGTTTATGAGATGATGCTTAGCCGCGCAGAAATTGGCCCACAATTCGGATGCGAAATGCGGCGCAAACGGAGCGAGCATGATAATTTGAACAGCCAGCGCTCGTTCGAACTCGCGACTCTTTCTCGAGCACTCGGTATTTCCAACTTTTCGCAAGCTGCGCAATCAACAAAAATCAATTCGAAATCTTATCGGCGATGCGTGCTGTAACGCCAGAACGTTGTTTTTACCTGTTCGTGAGACCCTGCATTCTGGATATCGCTATACTGAACTGCTGCGATTCCACTATGCTGAATGTCACCTTCTTCAGAAAATAATTCCGACTGTCGAACATGTACGCGTCCTGCTCGGCAAATTTCGGATCGGTAGGCTCGCTCTTAAGTTCCTCCAGAGACATGTTGTCGCGTTCAATTCGAAATTGTCTAACAATAGTCCATAAACGATTCATCCAGTTTCTTATACCGGGAACAGCTGTAAAAAACAAACAGAAATAAATAGAAACAAATGTTCCCTGACAAACTGTTGTCGTTTAAGAAATCCGATGTCTAACGTACTGTCTTCTGACCAATTTCTCGTAGACGTTGGCGCGACATCAGCCAGTATCAGCAACCTAGTTGTATCCACGCCGTGTTTGTTCAACAAATTAAGAGGATCAATCCCGTTGTATTTTGATTTCGACATCTTTTCCCAGGACACAAGGACCGGTTCGCCGTGCTTAGTCGTGTATTTATTTTCCTCCTGCACCACCTCGCTTTCCGGCACGTATTTACCGGTGCTTCGTACTTTGTAAGTTTTACCCATCACCACTCCTTGCACGAGAAGCCGTTCGAACGGTTCTCGACAGGGTAAAAGACCCTCTGAGTGCAGAAAGTAGCTCATAAATCTGGAGTAGTACAAGTGAAGCACAGCTAAAAGATAAAACGGAAAACGCTGATTGGGAAACTTGAATGAGAGCGACTCAGCAATTGAGAGAACGCGATTGTCTCACCGTGTTCCTTTCCACCTATGTAAAGATCCACGGGAAAGTTATTTCGGACTTTTTCCACCGAGAACATCTCTTCGGTATTATCGGGATCTAAGAAACGCAGGAAGTACCAGCTGCTGTCCACGAACGTGTCCATCGTGTCGGCCTCTCTCATCGCTTTTCCTCCGCACGTAGGGCACGCCGTTTTCAGCCAGCTATTAGCTTTGTGAAGCGAAAAGTTTTTAGTCGACGTGAATCTTGTCGGCAACATCACGGGAAGATCGGCGCGAGGTACCGGTTGGACGCCGCATTTCTCGCAATGGACAATGGGTATAGGCGTGCCCCAGTACCTCTGTCTAGATATCAGCCAGTCCTGCAGTCTGGAACTCACCGGGTAACCGCCTATTCCCCACTTCTTCGCTTTTTCGAGCACCTCGGCCAACTTTTGCTGTTGCTGCTCGTAGCTGCGTATCGAGTGCCGGGTGAACGGTATCCCGACCAACTCGGAAAATCGCATATCGTCCATCGACGCCGACGGCACGCCCAGCCGGGTGTCTCTCCACGGCGGGTACACGACTTTGTCCGTGACGAAAACTGGCATCTCCTCGCCAGAAAATGGATTCACCACCTTCGCGTTTAGACGTTTTATGTCAGCATCCATATCGTGCGTGTGCTCCTTACGGTGTAGTATACTTTCAGGAGATACGGCTACGAACTTCGCGTACTCGACAAACTCCGGCGCGTCCGTCCACAAGTTTATCGTTCTGGGAAAGTCCGATATTTCGGACACCAATTGAAAATCCATATTGACGCCGGTGCACTTGCCTATCCAGTGTTCCTGCATCTTTGTGATATCCCTCCACTTCTTCAGATTCGGATCCTGCAAACCCTCCCACAAATCTCTGTGAAACGCAACCGAGCAATTAACTAGGGACAAATTGGACTTTACAGACTACAGCGTGTGAAAATCCTACTTTGCGAAAGCTGTCGTTCTGATGAACCACTGCTTCAGCAATTTTTTCTCCACTCGCGCGCCGGATCTCCAGGATCGCTGATTCAAGTCCACCTGTTCCTCAGCCAACACAGTCTGATCGACAGGATCCCAGTTGACATAGGCTTCTTTCTGATAAGCCAAACCTCTTTCGTACAACTTGAGAAACAACTCCTGCGTCCACTTGTAATAATCCGGATCGCAAGTCGCGAATTCTCTGTTCCAATCGAAGGAGTAATTCATCAGTCTCATTTGATCCTGCATCGTCGTTACGTTCTGATTCGTCCAAATAGCAGGATCGATGTTCCTCTCAATAGCAGCATTTTCCGCCGGCAACCCAAACGCATCCCAACCCATGGGATGAATTACTCTTTTACCTGATGGGAGTTTTAAAGTTTGTTTTTTTTTTTTTTTTTTTTTTTTTTTAATCTCTTGATATTCTATGACGACATTTGGAAAATGAATGTTTTCTAAAGCTTACCTTTCAGTCTATAGAATCGAGCTACTGTGTCACTTATTGTGTAAACTCTGACATGACCCATGTGCAAAGCGCCAGACGGATACGGAAACATAGACAGAACATAGAACTTATCCGCGTCATCTTTGGGCTCATAATTGTAAGAATTGATTTTATCGTTCCAATAACGTTCAATGTTTTTCTTTACTGACACGATGCATTCTGAGGTCTGAAAGAAGTTTCATTTTCAACTAAACAACATTGAAGAGTTTCTTCCAAATTTATTTTAAATCAAACATGTGTTTGTGCGCAAGGTTATTTCGTTATTCTTTTTTTTTCGTACAAGCAAAAATCAATTAAACACTCTTTACGTGAAGGCAACAATTAAAAAATTCAGAATTGTTTAAATACCGCTACAATATCCATAGCACTCGCCACTTGTCGGCGAGAGACGCAAGATCTGAAAAATCTCTGCGTCTTGCATCGTGACAACACTTTGAGGGAATGAGAAATACTCTGCACCATTTTGTGCCAACTTGTATTGTTTAAATAAAATATATAACATGCACGATTGTTGTTTTTTCTCTTATGTTTGAAGTGCGAAGTATTGCAACATGCAAGCTGCCATCTTGTATACAACTCGAGTCAAACGAGCGTTTATGGATTGAAATTATTTTAATTATTTTGTCACCTGTTAAATATTATTGGTCTTGATTGATCATTAACAACGCGTAATTGTTCTTTCTGAAAAACATTTTTGTTTCTTTCTATTTTTCCGAACGAAATTCTAGCCTTAAGGCGAGATTGGAATGGTCGTTCGTAGTGGATCGCAGTTCGATTGACATTGGTCTGTCCAGCCCGTCGATCGACGTGATTGGTCAACTCGACGAGTGTTGCGAACGCAACCGCAACAAGCGACCGTTGCAAACGGCGCCTAAAAGTAGCTGTTTCCGGTTTTCCCACGTTCTTTTTCCGGTCTTCGTCGCGTGAGTGAGTTGGTGAGTTAATGTCACGCGATTTGGATCTTTCGAAAGTTCTAAAATCGTACGTCTTATGCATTTTGCAGCAATAAAAACGCAATGCGTTTTGTATTTTGTATCCTGTTTACCTCGTATATGTCAATTATAAAATAATTGTTTTTTTTTGTTTAGTTTGACATCGTCAGGAGAAGGTTAGAATCTGGAGTAGCGCTCCTGTGAAGTTTTGTTTTCGTTATTGTGAGATTCCTTTCCGACCTGTCGTCGTTACGAGAGTTCAGTGAAATTTACATAAATAACATTCGAGATGTGCGTCTGGACGGATAAAAATTACTTGCAATTAATTGCTTGCACGAACTACAGATTCTAACCTCTCGTTCCAATAACAAAGTTTAACCGTTGACACAAGAACAATTTGAAATCTAATTACACGTGCTGTTGAGCATTGACTTAATCGACATTGCGCAGATAATAAACATCAACCATGGGGAAAGGAAATAATATGATCCCAAATGGCCATTTCCACAAGGATTGGCAGAGATACGTTAAGACCTGGTTTAACCAGCCGGCGAGGAAAATCCGCCGCAAACAAAAGCGTGTCAAGAAAGCCAGAGCTGTTGCACCTAGGTATGTGCACACACAACATTTGTTTACAATTTGATTTTCTGTATAAATCAAATTGTGTGAACATGAATCAAATTTCCTCATTATCTGTGTAATCACTTGTGTTTTTTTTTTTAGACCTGTAAACCTCTTGAGACCAGTTGTGCATTGCCCAACGTTCCGCTATCACACTAAGGTTCGCGCCGGCCGAGGTTTCACACTGGCCGAACTGAAAGCCAGCGGTTTGAACAAGAAATTCGCAAGATCTATCGGAATCGCAGTCGATCCCCGTCGTCGCAATAAGTCAATCGAGTCTCTGCAAACAAATGCTCAACGTTTGAAGGAATACAGGGCTAAGTTGATCCTCTTCCCGATAAACGAGAAGCATGTGTGTAATTTTCTGTGATGCCTAGTTACAGATTGGTGCTGAAAAATTTTATTTTCTCGTTAACGTGACAATCGTACGTAAATGTTTCTTTTTTTTTCTCTTGCAGCCTCAGAAGGGTGACGCGACTGAGGAAGAGAGGAAACTCGCGGTTCAAGTCAAGGGTGATCCCATGCCCATCAAACATCAAGCGGCCGCCAAGTTGAAGGCCCGCCCCATTACCGAGGACGAGGCCAAGTTCTCGGCGTATGTGACTCTTCGCAAAGCGAGAGCGGACGAACGATTGGTCGGTGTTCGCGCGAAACGCGCCAAGGACGCTTCCGAAAATCCCGATGATGTGACGAAGGTTGCTAAAGACAAGAAACCCAAGAAGTAATAGCTGTATGACATATTTTCCTTGTGTATATAAAACAATAAAATCTTTCTCCGAGGGAAAGTAATTCTGTATATTTTTTCCGAGAACCATTTCCCAATTTTCAATCGCGTTTGACGTTACCGATCGCGCGCACGTGAGGCTCTTGTGTTTGCTCAAACGGTCGCGCGTGCGTTGCGTCGCCACGATAGCTCGTCTGTCATGTATGTTTCGATAATTTTGTTATACACATCGCAAGTTGGAGAGAAATTTAAACCTGTTAGAGCGACGAGGGAATATTGGATTATCGCAGCTTTGCCGTCGTCGATGTCGGTCGACGAACTGTGTCGAAACGGAGACTAAATTTAGCTTCGCACGAAGCTAAATCTTGGAAGAATACGAAATCTTATAGGTTATAGCAAGGACAATGCGAGGAGAGACAATGTTTCTCGAGAAAAACTGACTCTGTGATGCGGAGAATTAAGTTTACTTAATTCCGAACCACTAGCGTGATGGAGTTGAAGGTGTGGGTGGAAGATATACAGCGTATCGTGTGCGGCGTTACCGAGAACACTACCTGTCAGGTAACGTGTCACGCGTATTGTTTTATTTTTATTTCACACTGTGTCTCCTTCCATTGTTTTTTCGCCGTATATTTTCTTTTATGTTCTTTTAAAAGTACAATTAGTCATTTTTTCGCGAAAGGTGCTACTGATAACGTTTATTTTCAGGACGTGGTGTACGCTTTGGCTCACGCCACAGCCCAAACAGGTAGATTCACTTTGGTGGAGCGATGGCGAAACAACGAACGTCTGCTAGCCCCATACGAGAATCCTCTTAAGGTCAGGCAATTTCCTGATAATTGAAGTTTGATAAAATAATTGCAATTTATACGTAATAAAATTAATGTGTTATTTTTGAGCTCAGATTTTGATGAAATGGGGCGAATATGCTTCGGAAGTTCAACTGATCTTGAGACGCTCCACGTCAGAAAACAACAAATCAAACGCATTACCGTCTCGAGTAACGCATGCTTCACGCACGAACGGGTTGCCAGTTTCGTTATCTGAACAAGGAACAGGCAACAATAATGCGCAAGATGACAACAAAAACATGTCTGGTAGTCAGAGCTCGGAATTTGAGGAAGTGCAAGGAGGATTGGAAAGGAACAGGGACACCAGGAAATCGCTCACGTTCAGCGGATTTCACGGAGGTATCACAGAAGGTGGTACAGAAGTGAGTTCATTTTTAATGAGAAACAATATACGTATGTGAATTGCAAGCATATAAACAAATATGTTACTTCAGATTCAAATGGAAAATGTGGCTGTGGTTCAGCCGACACCGCAATTAAAGAGCAAGGACTTGAATATTCGGAAAAACATTCAAAAACCTGCTCAATCGCCAACAAGAGGAAGCAATAATGAAAGTAAATTACTCATTTTGTGCAAAATGTGTATTATCTGAATTGACACATTAATTTCTCTCACGATTTTATAAATTAACTTGACTGTTTTAGTAGCTACGCACTTGTCGCAGAAGAAGGTGCGCGAGGTTCCACCTTACAGGGAGCCGCCGGGTCCAGCCTCGCCGCCGTTGCGAACTTTGCCTCCGTATCGAGACCCGCCGCCTCCGAATTTAAACAGTCCCGGAAGATCGCAGTTCGCGCCGGGCACCAACAGCGGAAGCCCGCACATGCACAAAGACGATCAACCGTCTTCTAGCAGTTCCGTGAAACTGAAGCGGAATCTCATCCAGGTCTTTTGTCCGTTACAAACGTGTTTGACGAAATATGTAAAATTGCATCTAACGTGTGCGCGTTGTTTCGCAGGAATTCCAAGACACAAAAGTACCCACCCAGTCTGTTAATCCACTCCCCGCTACAGCACAGACCATGACAACTGTCGCCTATACTCAAAGATACGTCGAACTGATAAGACTAGTCAATAAACAGAGAGACACTATTAATGCTCAGCAAGCTGATCTTACGAAGGTAAATAAAAGAAGTAAATATCTGTGTTCTCTTCGACAATTAATTTTACAAAAAAAATATTTTCGATATCTTGCTTCCTTAGTTCGATGCGGAAATATTGTACTGGGAAACGAAGAACAGGGAGCAAATGCATCAAATGGATTACATTTCGCAGGAAATGAATCGCATCGAATCCACCGGCCGTATCATTGAAGAACAAGTATGATGCCTTTTGCATTGTTTAATTGTCTTATCATTGCGACATATATTAGCGGCAATTACGATTGTTGTTTGTTTTGATCAGCTCAAGGAATTAGCTCACGTGGAAGAAGAGAGCGAAATAGTCCGACAGCAAGAGAAAACGCTGAAATCAGAGATAACATTGCTCAGATCGAAGCTCGCCAATTGCGAAACGGAACTGTTGCAATGTAAAAACAAAATCAGGTAAGATTTTTGCGTTAAAATACAAAATTGCGAATAACATCTCTGACGGGCGTAAACGATCACAGGCTAGTCATGGAGGAGCTCGCGATAGAACAGCACAATATAAATCGCGAAACGGATGAGCGGCAGGTGATGGAGCGAAAGATAATCGGCGAGGTGGAACACTTGCAAAGTGAAGTGGAACAGGTTAAACGCGCGACCGAATTGGCCTCGCAGCACGCGGAATCTCTCAAGTTAGAAGTGGTGAATTTGGAGTCGGCCATCGTCGAGAAGAAGTTACAAGTGGAGAGATTGGTAGCCGACATGAAAGAGGCAAACCTGCAGAGCTTGGCTGTTGCGTGTTCGGACGAGCAAGTCAAATCTTTATTAGAAGGTATTTGTCTGTACTTGTCACAAAGTCCTTGCATGTTTAGTTTTTTCTCTTGTGATTAAAATGAATCCTTGCTTCTCACACACATCAGGCGCCCACAAACCCGGGAGCACCCGTAAGATGATAGGATCGCCGAGACAACTGGAAACTGCAGTGCCTACGAGCAAAAATCCACATGGCGTCTGGGTGTAAATAAAGAGAACCGGTATACCTGATCTGTTGTTTCATGTGAGAAGTATATCAAAGAGTACACATATCGAAATATATAGAAAAAATTATATATATATATTTCTATGTTCATTTTAATAAATATTTAAAAGCGAGAATTTCATTTTTTTTTTTTTTTTTTCATTATTTATCGCGGAGTAATTGATATTGTTGTTACACATTGGCTAAATATATTTATTGCTCCTCTCTCGAGATTATTCGATGTTACACGCGTTATCGACCTTATTTGACACTTGATTCTCTCGAATTACACAGCATGTCACTTATTTACAAATTACTTGTTACATAAATCGCATATTTTCATAAATATTTAGCATATCCCCAAATGCAGTTATTATAGAAAAGAGATAGCAAGAAGTTTTTCTAGTGTTCGTACGTAGATATTGTAACTGATTGAAAATCAAAATTATTAAGTACAATATCACAAAAATTATACTTATATCAAGAAATCTTTTTTGCCATAATAGACTTACTTATAGCAGTTTTACAGTTAAGTTAGACTTTCTCTTTAAGTTAACGATGTGTCTTTATACACAAATATGCTGCACGAAGCATTTTTTTTTTTTTTTACTATTTTCTCTGTGTATGTGTATGTATGCTGTGTGTCACACAAGAGTAGAATTTTTTATGTAAGTGTATGTGTTTATATACAATATATTTCTGTTAACATTTAAGATTTTTTTATACAGTTTTACCACGTGAGAGATAATATGTACATCTTGTAGTCAAATTGCAAAATATAATTAAATATTTCAACAAAAATCTACATCAAAAATTTACATTTCCTATCCTGAAAAAACTAGATCGGTTTTTTAAATAATTTTTCCTGATTATAATTTTGTATCCAATCTCAATTCTACATATGTATTGTTCTTTATTAAAACTTGTTGCCAGTACCAAAAATCCATAGTTTACGTGACGTAAATATAGATTGTCACTTGTCAGTGCTGACAGTGAATTTGGACAGCGCGTGGCGGTACTTTGAAAGAAATCTCAGCTTTGCACTCACTCACTCAGGCCGCGAGACCGCTGGGCCGTTCTGTCAATTTGCTTCGACAAAATGAGTTTGTGGGTGGACAGATATCGTCCAACAACACTTGACAAGTTGGATTATCATCTCCAACAAGCGGAAGATCTGAAAAACATGGTAATTATTTTGCATTTGACGCGTGTACGCGTTGCGAGAGAGTGAGGTTATATAGTTGGTTTTGGCGCGCGTTTTCCAAGAGTGAAAATTTTCCTGCAAACGTAAATAAAATAATATGACATTCAAAAAAAACGTGATTGGAGAAGCAAACAACATCCAAAAGTGTTTGTCTTTTTCTTCAAACTACAGGTACAAAAACGAGATTTCCCACATTTGTTAATACACGGTCCTCCCGGTGCTGGGAAGAAAACACGAATACTGTGTATTTTGAAAGAGCTTTACGGGAACGCGGCTGAGAGATTGAAAGTGGAAAACATGCAATTCGAGGTGCGACACGCTGTTATTTTATTGCAGCTATAAACCAGAGTTGAAGATTAGATTTTCTGTCAATTGCAACACTCGAACTGTGATCTAATGCAAAAAAAGTAATTAAATAACATAATTTCTTCTAGACAGCGTCTAAAAAAAAGTTAGAAATAATGACGATCTGCAGTAATTATCACACAGAAGTAAATCCCAGTGATGCGGGGATACACGATAGAATTGTTGTCATGGAGTTGATAAAAGCCACTGCCCAGACGCATCATTTAGATGTCGGTCAAAAGAACTTCAAAGGTATGAAAAATATACACTGAAATATTTTTTGTTCTAATACAGTACAAACAATTTCTACAAAGACTAAAATTTCACTACTTTTTACACGTAAATAGTGGTGGTGCTGTCGAACGTGGATCAGCTCACGAGAGACGCGCAGCACGCGCTTCGTAGAACAATGGAAAAATACATCAATTCCTGCCGATTGATCCTTTGCGCGAATTCGACGTCGAGAGTTTTGCCCGCGATTCGGTCGCGATGCGTGCGAATCCGAGTTCCCGCGCCAACCGCCAGCGAGATAAAAGCTATTTTACATTCGATTTCCAAACGCGAGGGACTCACTCTGCCCGATGAATTAGCCAGTCGTATAGTCGAGGTCAGCAACAGAAACCTGAGGCGAGCGATACTAATGCTGGAAGCTTGTAAAGTCGAGCAGTAAGTAACTGAAATACAAATAATCACACGAAGATGTGGAAATAAATCACATTTTAGAAATAAATGACTTTTATACTTTGCATAATTTCAACATAAAATCGTTCCTTTTCCAGATACCCGTTCGCTGCCGATCAAAAAGTGACAGAACCCGATTGGCAAGTGTACATACGAAACACAGCCTTAATGATGATCTCGGAGCAATCTGCCAAGGTACTTCTGAATGTGCGCAATCGGTTCTACGATCTGCTTACGCGATTGATACCGTGCGACGTGATATTCCGGGGTTTGGTGCAAGAATGCATAAGGAATTGCGACGATCAGTTGAAGAGAGAAATTATCGACGTCGCGTCTGAGTACCAGCACAGAATGATACGCGGCTCGAAGCCCATTTTTCACTTGGAGGCTTTCGCCGCGCGATACATGGTGATTTGTAAGAAATATCTCGAATCGTCCTTGGAAGGTTTCATATGAAACAAGAGCATTTAATTTATTGTGTATTTACATATATTGTCTCTTATATTTTTAAACAATGGTACAGTGATTATGATAAATTAAGTACTATAATAAAGCAAGATAAACCCTTCAACCTCTTCTAAATAATTTGTAAATACTATGAAATGAGAGAACATATGGAACATTAATCAAGTAAATTTTATTCTTGTTGGTTATATGTAACTCGCTGATATACAATAATACTCTTGAGACTGACCTGAACTTATCTGATCAGAATATGATCCGGCAGTACGGCTAATTTTAGGAAAATTTCCTGATGTATGGTTTATATAATATACACTTACAATGAAGCAAGTATAAGGGCAGAAATTATTCCCAGTCCAGATATCACATATCCAGTGCTATAAACTTCCCTAATTGTCAGAAACAGTCCGAAATCCCAGGCCTGTGTGTAAATGTAAGAAAATTACAAATAACGTTGTGCTAAAACTTGTCATACAATGTCATTTAACTGCCTCATACCATATGACGAAGACCGTTAAATGTGTGGTAAGTTAGAGGTAGTGCGAGTAAAGCCTTGCCAACAAACAGCACAGGCAAAGGTAAACACAAATTGTCCACTGTTTCTATGAAGCAGGGTATTCCACCCGGTATAAACAAAGTGCCTGCAATATACAAGTTACAAATAGATACTCAGCGTTTTGCACCAAATAAAATTTAAAATTTATAATCAGTTTTGTTTTTTTTTAAATGTTTTAAAAAGAGGATTGTTTTACCTAAACCAAGAAACATCGAATAACCGGCCAGTGCTATGCCCGTGGCACGATGCGTTATCGACAACAACGTTGTTAATTGAATTTGATAAATAGACAAATGTGGTGACAGCGGTCTCTTCAGACGCATGTTCTTCTCGTCGTGAGACTCGCAAATTTGTTGCTCGCGCGAGGGATTCGAGACTGCGACGCTGCGAGGACTGAAACATCCCCAATTGTAATAAAAATATTTCTCATCGTTTGTCACAAGTGACAGTTATGTAAATGTGAGGTTATTATTACGTAAGGTCTCACCTGCACGTGTACAGGCCTCGGAAATGTCGAAGATCGACATTACGCCGGCAGAGGAGTCTAAAAGGAGGCGAAATATCACTTTAATACATTCGCAGAAATCGTTTAAACAAAAATTAATTCATGTTTTGCAACGCATATACCTCGCGTAGACCAGAGCCATTTTTGTGTACACACTGTATTTTCGACGAAGGATAAAAACAAGTAAACGTCAGAAGCTCGAGAGCGCCGCGATGTCCACGTGTCGCGCGCCTTGCAACTACACGAAGCCTAACCGCGCGTGGCCACTCTCACCCTCTCGTTCAGTTCATGCCCGGAGGGGGGGGTACGTACATGTCGTATGCAAGGATGTGTTACGTATCGCACCGCATTGGGGTTAACTGTGATTCCGCTTAGCATTGTTATCAAGGTACACCGTGACATTAATCTAGTTTTTATTTAACACAACGATGAGGAGATCACGATTGCGAAAAAAGGACCTTGACATTGTCGGATAATCTTCGAGAATTGCTGATTTTTGTTTTCTCAACAGCTTCGCGAGAACCGTTTGACCTATAAAAAGCACGATGTCAAGGAACACTCGTTTTTTCGCAATTGTCTCTGTTCTTCCCGATGGGATGCAAATTTAATTTGTTTCTTAAAACCGTCAACATTCATTTGGGCGTGTTGCGGTAGAATTTTATTGCGTAATGAACTTGGATTGTAAGGTCATATGTTTCAAATGTGATATTATGTGTGACGGAGTGGGCGAGAGAACGAAAGAGAAAGAGAGAGAGACACGGATTATTTGTATTTTACATTAAAACAAGTGTTCGCAGAAATTTTAGATGACTCGGACTAATTATGACCGCTTCAAACTGTTCAAATAATTTACTCGATCTTGCCGTCTGAGCGCAGTGTCAATTAAAATCAAATTAAAAATTGTTTAAATTCGAATTCGGCTTTTGACGCTACTTTGTAATACATTTATTCATATTTGCTGTTAGAAAATTGCGCTAGAAACCTTTTTAGTGTTCTAAGCTTTGCTTTATGTAATCCTATTGTGATAATCAGTGTGCGCAGTATGTTTTTTCAGTGCTAAATTGCACCCAAATTGACCAATTGTGATTTGGAAATCACAAAAAAATTGTCAAATTGTGTGCAATTCAGCAGATAGAAAAACATTGCATGCAAGAGATTTAATGTATTCTGTCTGTTATGGTTATAGGAGAGAACGGAGGAGAAGGGAGATCTTATAATGCACAATTTCTAAAGGACTTAGAGAAAAATAACAATGACTGAAAGCAAACTTTAATTACTGATATGTATATACAAGGCTAAGGTAAGTATTTATATATTTGATGAGAGTATTTAAGCAAACAAGAGCAATAGCACGTAATATTGAAATATTTTCTAGATCTGCCTTTTCCTCCATTATGCTGGCTATGTTTAGTTCAATTGAAAATCACTCAATCTCAACAAATATCACATCTTCAAACAATCGAATCTACAACAAACAAATTCTCAATGTATTTTTTGTAAAGGCATAACTAAAAACTATGGTGATAGCTTAGTAATGTGCCTTTATCTTCGATATTTCAAGTTTACTATGACAGTGAGTATATATGAAATATTACAAGAGATTTTATTCGAAAAAAATAACAATTTTCTTTAAAAACCCATGATAAAAGTGATTGTTTTGTATTTTTAAGGATGCGTCTTGACACATTTTAAAGAAATTGTGGTACGTTTCTCAACGGTATATCGATAAAAAATGGACAGCTCAGAATACGAAATGGTGAGAAACATGACTCTCCTCTTTTTCTTTGAGCGACTGATGGATAAGGGTGGCCCGCGCACATTGCACGATCTGAGTTGCCAGTTTGGGGCTAAAGGATTTACAAAGGAAATGCGTCAAATAGCAGGAGGATCGCAAAGTGGCCTTAAAAAATTTCTAGCTCAATATCCAGCACTGTTTCTGATCGATGGCGATTACGTATCTGTCAATACGTTTCAGCCAGTTGTTGAGGAAGATAGCGGAAGTAAAGTGGGCAAACGTGACTACGCTCGTGAGGCGGTGGAATATTTTACGAATAAACTGTTGCAATATGGAGTCGGCACTGAAGTGCCTATTAAGAGTCTTCTGGGTCATCGATCGCAAGCCTCGCCGGAAGTCAGACACATATCCGGTCAACACTACAAGGAATTTCGTGATTTTCTGTTGAAATACCCAGATGCATTTTTAGTCACTGAAGATAATGTAATACTGAAGCAATACGAAGGCATGAAGCCGGAACCTTTCCACGAGCTAGAACCGGACATCCCGATAGATCCGGATGTCACGGCAAAGCTGCTAGACTTCTTCTGCGCGTGTATCGAACAGAAAGGGCCAATTCTTATAGATCAGTTGTTTAATACGGTCAATGAGAAATTCTCCCATGAGAATTGGACGAGTATATTTAAGACGCCACAGGACCTATCTACTTTTATAAAGATGTTTCCAGATGCTTTTCACGTGCAAACAAATCTGGTCACATTGATAGGGCGACCAAAATCTTCGGTTACGGAATCCGTGATTGCAAAACCGAAGTTTGCCACAAACAGCAATCAACGCAATCAAAGTAATAGCGCGCTTCACACAAATAATACGATATCGGTCGTTTCACCGAGTAAAATTCAATTTTCTCAGTTGCCTCTAAATCAGTCGGAGACTGTTTGCAACAATACCACATCTCAACACAATTCACTGCAAAATGCACACACCAGCGTAGAAAGCAATAACAATTCACCACCTGTCAGCTTGCAACAACAGACCCTCAAGCAGCGATTCAACACAATCGTTATGAGAACTCTGGCTGATAATACGGAGCGAGATCGCAGTTTACAAACCGCTCAAATGGGTGACGCGTGGAAACTAAAAGTGTTGCAGCAGACGAGAGTGATAGCGACGTCGCGAGAGAGTCTTCAAATTATAGAAGATATAATAAACCCTCGGAAGCCTCCACCTGATGGCAAAGTGGTTGTTTCCTTCGATTGTGAGGGTATAAATCTCGGTGTTAAGGGACAATTGACTCTTGTGCAAATTGGTACAATGAGTGGTCAAGCATACGTGTTCGATTTGTTCACATGTCCGAGTATTGTTCAAGCTGGAGGTCTTCAGAAACTGTTGGAACATCCACACGTTATCAAAGTAATTAAAGTGTTATTTTAAAACACTTTTGTAAACATTATTTTAATTACATTATAAAACTGTTACTTTATTTTCGCAGGTGATTCACGACTGTAGGAATGACAGTGTCAATCTGTACAATCAGTTTAAAATTACATTGACTAACGTGTTTGACACACAGGTGATTAATATACTTTACATGTTCTTTTATGTCTGTTCGAATAAATATAATATGAAGTCGTAACATTTGTGTTTAGGCTGCGCACGCGGTTCTTCAGTTTCAAGAAACAGGAAAACCTGTGTATAAAGTTAAAAATGTTAATCTCAATACTTTGTGCGACCACTACGGTGCTCCGTGCAATCCGCTTAAAGAACAATTGAAGAATATTTATCGCAAGGATCAACGCTACTGGTCTCGACGACCGATGACTCGCGACATGTTGATTTATGCGAGCAGCGACGTTCTGAGTCTTGTTCCTCAAGTTTACAGCGCCATGTCTAGGTATGATAATTTCATTTTTTTTTCCTATAAATAATAACCTGTTTCGTAATGTAGATTTTTAAAAATGTGTAACGTTTCTAACAATAATGATCTTTGTGTATTATTGACAGACTTATAAAACCGGAAGTGCAAGGTCTTTTTGCAGAGTTGTGCGAAGAACAGATTCAAATGCACATAAGACCAGCGGATGTGAAAGCACGCAAGAAGCAGCGGAAAGTTGAGACCGAAGTGGCAGATCTGAAAAAAAGAATGGAAGAAGCTACGAGCAAAAATATCGTACTGAGCAATCGCGAAATTCGGCTTCTACGTTACTTGGATCTTACCGAAGAAGAAAAAGAAAAGCTCAAAGGGAGTTATAAAGTTGCGAGAAAACTGGAAAAATTAGAGAACATGGGTCAGGATAAAGGTGATAGCAGTGATGACGACGACGATGATAAAACGGACGATCACGAGTATCAGAGCTTGGAGAGTTACACATCAGACAATTCTCATTCCGGTAAGATTTATGTTCAATTGCATTTGTGTAAAAAAGTATAAAATTTTTATTGGTTTCAGTATTTAATAAAACTTAAAGCTCTTTAATTGTTATATATGGTATAAACATTTATTGGAAAATCTACTTCTAGGCGGTATATTGTCGCCACGTAACGCTGACACTCCAAGCTTGACTGAGTCAATGCAAATGGTAGATGAGATACTCTCGGACGGTCGGATGGATAAGCTGGAAAAAATTGAGAAATTAGAAGCCATACTATCAGCTGTTACGAGCTGTGCGACTGATCAGTTTTCCAGCAACAGTGCAGACGCATCGCCTAGCAAAACATGCACGTGCATGTGCGAAGGCGACAAGACCGATGGTTCGCGGACAGATCGCCAGGTTGCCAGGACTAGTGTGGCCTGTCAAACGCTTAGCACTGGTGATATAGTAATTACTAGAATCTTTACCAACGAGGAAGAAAAAGAGAGAGTAAGATTACTGAATTCGCCAAAAAAGTAGGTATTACAGCTGCTATGAAAGTAGTACAAGAGTTGCCATTTATAGATTTTTTTAATAAAAGGGAACGAATTCACGTAAAAGAATTAAGTAGGTGAAATTTCTCTATTTTATGTAATATAACAATATTCACATTGAGCAGAACTGGCGATAGTCATAGAGTTATGCTTTCTGACGTCTCTGCTCTTTTAAAAAGTGTCTTAAACAAATAGGCCTTGTTATGCTCGCCTTTTCAAATCTGACAGTGTAGTGATCAGATTTTTGAAAAAAGGTTTATTAATTTTTATATGAAGATGTATCGTATACATATTCGTTATTTGTGTGAAGATCATCTTTCTTTTACAAGTCTAAGAAAGACCGAATCGTCTTGAACCGAAAATAGAAAAAGTCAACTTTTAATACATGTAATTTTATTTTTGACAAATCGCAGTTTGTAATATTTTACATTTTTGACTTAAAATTGAATTAAAAACGAAAACAAAAAAAAACACGCTGATCTTTTAAACAAAATACATACAAATATTATAAGGAGAATTCTTATACTCTTAATATATAAATAATGTGCTTTGACTAACGAGTTTTAACGTTTTTAACACTTTGACTGCAGCACAAAATGCATCGCTTGCCTCGTGTCGCCGCATTTAATTTAGTTTTAATTTTTCTGATTATCAAAATGCATTTCGACAAACTGTTATTGATCACAAAGTTTGCAATGATGCATCAAAATAGAATCGCAAACAATCGCAAACGATTGTAAAGAAAAGAAAATATTTGTTTACAGAACATGACTCCCTGAGTCGAAGTGTTAAAAAAAAAAAAAAAAAAAAAATCTTTTATGTGAAGTACTGCATTAAAATCGCTGCACTGGTTCGAGCCAGTAACCTACGGCCTATATATATTTTACTTCACGTCACTTTCGTCAGAATAGACGAAATTATCGGCAGTAATAAGATGAAACTATCTAAACAAATGCTTTTTCACGCAGAATTTGTGCATATATAAAGTAAAGCCCATATTCTCTCTCCCTCTCCTCCGTACATCCGTTACAAATATAGTTAACTTTATTTTCTTACTTATAGCTATATACAAGTGCCAAGTTAATATATGTACAATAAAACAGATAAACAACTAAATATTGGTGAAAGAATTACGCTAGAACTTCCAACATTATATGCTTTATAATCTAATAGTGTTAAATAAAATCTCAACACGTCATCTATTTATTGTTATATATATATATATATATATATGTAAAACAACGTTCATATTTACACTAGCACGTCATTAATTAATAGAAACTGCCATTATCTAGAAGTGACTATTTCAAAAGATCCAAGTAATTTTATTATCACATTACAAGAGAAGAGTGTTTTTAGTGCAATACTTTACACACAAACAAATAACACTGAGGAACAAATTCGACACTTTTGTTCGCCAGCTTAATGAAAAACAGGTGATTCTTACAGATTCTGATACGCATCACTTCAAGATCTATAAGAAACACCTTCAATCTTTAATAGGGAGAATTTCATGTTCACCAGTGTAATATGTGGTTAGTATCAATCGCATGATCTTTTACAAGAAAATATCTAAAAATATTTAAAAAATCTATATATAAAACAGATAAACAACGTAAATCATCACACACATTGACATATATTCTCCTTAACTTAGTATCAATCGAAAAAAGAGTTTAAGGCTCAATTAGTATTAAATTGTTCGACTTTGTCTCGTATAATGTTTATAAAAAATATGCCAGAAATTTGCTACAGTAAATCTGGACAATCTATAAAGCTACATATAACTTGTTTTGATATAATCAAAACATCGTATGTGTGTGTGTATGTATGTATGTATGCATGAATGTATGTATGTATGTATGCGTGTGTAATAGCAATATTTTTTACAAAATTAAAAATTTTGATAAGTACATTTTTGAGCGTTTTTAGCATTTGACTATTATATTTTACTAGAGAAGAAAACATTATGACTATAACTTAATAGTGGGGTTTTTATTTTAAAAAAATAAAAAAACGCTAGTTTATTATTTTAATCTAATTTATTGCGTGTAAAACAGTATGCATATATAGTAGTAATTTCGGCAGCTATTTATACGTGCGTCTTAAAGAATCTTATTTTATGTAAGATTCTCGATACAAGTATATTTTTGAAAGTATTTATGGTATGAAAATAATTTTGGCTGGCTCGTGAGTCGAGATCACAATTTATTAGGTTTGGCTGTGTAATTCTAAATATTTGTATCGTTCTTTAACAATATTAATTATACATATAAATCACAAAATTTTCCATATATCAATAATCGCCTATTTTTATTCTTATTATATATTGACGTTTTAATCAAGTTGATTACATATATTGTTGACTTAAATTTAAATTACACGTCGCTTTTTTCTGTATTTGTAAGAATTATTGATTTATGTGTTACAGAAAAGGGAAAATATATTTTGTGTAAATATATACTTCTGCAAAATTCAAAATATTTGTAACAATACTGATTTATATCCAGTTATTAACAATAACTAATTTCCTGATGTATGAAGCAAAGTTTAAAATAAAAAAAATGTACGTAATAAATAATATAAAAAAATGAAATGCTATTTCATATACATCCTCAAATTTCAAATAACATTTGCGTACTAAAGTACGGACGTAGTTTTAAATGTTAATTTGAAACATTATCGCGGAGTTGCGGACCGTAAATTGAAGCGCGCAGATATACGAGGCCTTTAAATTTTTAACACATTTCTTGAAACCACATTTTTTAAATTATTTGATATGGTACATTTAACATTTACACATTAATATACACAATTACATTTTGTTACATTTATACGTCACATTTATACTTGAATAAATTTTCTTATAAGATACCAAAAAATCACAAGTTGATTTAAAGACGGACCACAAATCTGAAAACTAATAAATTGTATTTTAACATTTGTTTATATAAATTTTACTATGTTTCTTTATATTAGATTCGTGCTTGTTAGATCGATTGCAATAGTCACAGATATACGAATGTTCATCCACACTATTTGTTGTATTAAATTCTTTTCCACAAATGTTGCATTTTACATGGATATTAAAGTATACATCACACTTCCTCTTCGATTAACCGAGCAATCTTTGTAGGATATACAAACGGTTTACTTCTCTAAAACAATATTTGAACAAGATTATATTTTCGTATATTTTTGTCATACTTGGAAAAGCGCGGAATAAAAGCGTGATATTTTAAAAATGTATTCGCGAAACTTACTATGCAATAATAAATTTCATTTTCGTCGGTTTTATCATCCTGGTCATCCTTCCATTTACAATCTTCTTTACGCTTTTTGCATTTATCTAATTTCGAAGTTAAGTGAGTTCTCGTATGCAGTTGCAGACTGCAATATCTTTTAAAACTTCTCCCACATTTGTCGCATATATGCGGTTTTAAAGAAGAGTGACTTATCAAATGCTGTTGCAATTGGTACGCGGTTACAAAACTTTTTTCACATTTGTCACATTTGTGTGGTTTCAAAAGTAAATGTTTTCTCTCGTGCATCAGCAAGCCCATTTTGGTCCTGCAATTTTTTCCACATATTTCACAGTGATAAACTTTTGTCAAATGACTTTTTTCATGATTTTTCAGGGCTTGCTCGATTGCAAACACTTTAACACATATTTTACATTTGTACGTTTTCGGCGACGAGTGCCAAAATACTAAATGGTTTCGCAAGCGTTTTTTCGTGACAAAACAGTCTTTACATTCGTCACAGGTATACAAGTTTGCAAGCGGATGAATTCTTTTGTGCAATCGCAATTCGTCCTTGGTTTCGCACCCTTTTCCGCATTTGTTGCAGACGTATGTGCTCGAAGGTAAATGACTTCTTTCGTGCACTTGTAAGCCTGTCTTGTTCTTGCACTCTTTTCCACATTTGTCACAGATATACGAAGATAAGTGAGTTCTTTCATGTACTTGCAAATCGTGCTTCGTTTTGCAACCTTTTCCACACACTTTACATTTATACGGTCTCAAAACCGAATGATGATATAAAAAATGCCGTTTTAGATTGTACTTGGTCATGAAACCTTTTTTACATTTGTCGCAATTGTACATTTTCGAAAACGAATGATATTTTCCATGCACTTGCAAGTCGACCTTTGTCTTGAAAGTTTTTTCGCATTTTTTACATTTATACGGCCTCAATGACGAATGATATAAAATATGCTGTTGCAAGCGTTGCTTGATCACGAAACCTTTTCCACATATGTCACAGTAATACGACTTTTGAACAAAATGAAGTTTTTCGTGCACTTTTAAATCGTTCTTTACCTTGAAACCTCTTCCACATTCTTTACATTTGTGTGGCCTCGAAGGTGAATGATATAAAAAATGCCGTTGCAGATTGTACCTGGTCATAAACCCTTTTCCGCATGTGTTACAATTGTACGGTTTCGATGATGATTGAGATGTTCGATGGTAACTCATTGCAAAAGATGATGTAAAAAACTGCTCAGATATCTTGAAACAAATCATACATTATTTTTTATTAATTTTTTTATTATTATTATATTTATTATTTAATATATCTCAAGAGTTTTAGTTTAGTTTATTTGTTAAAATCAGATTTGAATTTAGCGCTTTAAGATTGACAAAATCGCCTTTTCAAAATTGACTTCTTCAATAAAAAAAATCATTTGTTTTACAGTTTGATCGGTATGTATTATGCAGAAACAAAATAAAAGTGAAGAAAACAAAATAAATGTATTATTTAAACCAATACTGCACACAAGAACAATTTTACCTTTACGTAAATAAACACAAGCTTTTTATACAAATTAGAACAGAAAAATGCAAGGAATATTGTTGGCAAAATATAAAAATATATACAAAAGCACGGGATATAAAGTGTTACAATAATTCAAGTTAGAAAATTAGAAATATATTCAAATCAAATACATTGCTCCATATTGATTCCTATCCTGTGTGTGTGCGTGCGTGGCGTTCTTTTCTTTCTATCTATACTCTTACACTTACATAGTTCTACGTCGTTCTCACTAGTTTGCACTATGATCCTAGTGCAATCTCAGTGCACAAGAAATGAACGAACCTTTGAATAACTAGACGAGAAAACTTGTTTCTCTTGGACGAAATGCACGTATACGTAACGGAACCCCTGCTAATATACTTCTTGCCAACCATATGGCTCGAAGGGTTGCTGGGTTTCCTGTCTTGCAAACATTTGTCTTTATTTATTCAAGCACGTTTCCATAGACACTCTCACTTGTGTCGATAATGACGAGACGCATATTAAGGTCTATCCACAATGGCCTTTATGTAGATCGGCTTTTACATGTTCTCTCGAGCGCCTCAATGTCCACATTTTGCGAACCAATCCAGTCGATAAAAATGCTACCTATCTTTCCGATTGATTTGATTCCGTTCCGTGCTATGTACGCGCGCTTTGCCGCGCACTTCATTACATTTGATTCGTGCGGACGCGTAACACGGAGCGGGATTTCGTTCGGATTGTTCCTGTATTCCTCGCGATTATTCGCGTTTCGCGCGCGAATATCAGTGGCATCATGTGTATTCTAAAGCGTCGAGTGAAGTGTGACATGCAGTGATGTGTAATTAGTATCGCTGATAGTCATAAACGGTGAGATTGTTTCGCGACCGTTCGCGCGCGAAAAAAACAAAATGGCGGACGCGCGACGCGAGAAGAACTTCTTTCGACTTAGTGCGTATTTTTCGCGATTTTTATCGTTTGCGCGCAAATAACGTGAGTGCCGTAAGATATCGGACGTCCCCATTGACACGTAATTAGCATCGCGTGCTTGCTAATGACGGAAAAAGGCAAGCGATTGTATCGCGATCGTACGCCCTTTCGCGAGACGCGCGCGAGAAACTATAAATTTCGTGTCTTGCTGCAATCACAATTGTGACTGCAATAAAAGTAAGATTTTTAGTGAGCAACATCAGAATTCCTGACTGCCGGAGCAATATGACCCGAGCAGGATGAAGTGTAATCAAGTAAGTACATCTCCTTAAATCATCATTTGCTGCTCTTGTTATCAAATAATATAAAATTATATCAAATAATATAAAAAATAATATAAAATAATATAAAATAAAAAATAATATATCAAATAATATAAAATTATATCAATTAATATAAAGTTACTATATGTTTCGTGCTTTTACAGGCATGTGTGTGAATAGCTGCAAGCATCGATTGATTTTGAACATTAAACTGGATGGATTCAGGAAAGGAGATGGATTCAAGAAGGAGAACAAAAAGGAATAGCAAAGATCTGCAACTTTCCATGTGTGATTGCCATAAAAAGATTTCAGCTAACAGCGTCAGACTTCATGGAGAATATTCAGGTATGATCTCCTTTTACATATAACCGGCAAGATCCGTGGCTTCGTAATTCCGATGTGCACCATCGGTGGCAAACACTTGTATAAAGTACTACAACTTATACATGTGATATCTCGAAGATACCTGGACTCTAGATATTTTCTATTGTTTGTGGTTGCACAGTGGCTAAGGCCAATACATGTCTGGGGTTGGTAAAACTGCTCCTGAATCATATGAAACACAATTTGAATTGGAATATTGTGTGCGATATTTCCTTGTTTTTTTTCTTACGATTCTCTTGACATGATCCAATACGACGTAATTACACAAATGACCAATCAGCATTGTTGTCGCTTTGGAAATAATGGAAAGAGCGAAATGTAACTGATAATTCGAGCGAATACGTTGTTTCTTGAAGTTGGTTTCGAATATCTGCACATCATTCACTTTGCTTACGCGAGCACAATCAACAGAAAAGTGATACAGTGCTACGTACAAGGAGATATTTGATAGGAAATATTTTGTTATATATTGGCGTTATAGAATAATAGGCTAAAAACTATGACACGTTTCGTTATTAGCTTTGTTGGAATTATCGCGGTGTTTTTGCTATATATTCAAATCGTTAAGTCAACAGGTCAAGATGTGATAACTCCACTAACAGAATCCGCAATATCGTATATTGATGTATTCAGTATGTATTTATAAATTATTTGTGTGCATATTAACTTGTTTATTGAAAGATAATTCTTTTACCAAAGAAGTTTAACAATAGTCAGTGTTAAAACTTCATATCTAAACTTTGTGTGTATGTATGATACATGAGATGAGACATATACAAGTGGGAAAGGATGTCTCTTTTCTTTATAGATGAGTCTAGTAGAAGAGACAGTATTTGTGAGTGCATTTCATATGACTGTGGATGCTGCCAACACATAGAATGGGATAGAATCAATTTGAATGGAACATGTTAGTATCTCATTACTGTGTCAATAAGATTTGAAGTATCTAAACAATTATATCTCTGTACAATATACATATAATGCATTATACATATATAATCTATATAATATTTATCTTGATGCTCTGTTTTTTTTTACATACAGTATGTGCAAATGCCAGCTATTTGGAACATGATTATGGGATTTCAGTTACACTTACTTATAATAACTATTCTATTATTAATGAAACAGTTTCAGGTAATATATTCTGCATCTTTGATTTCAATGATGTGTCACATTTAATATAAGTATGCTGTAAACAATTTTTTTTCAGCTCGAAATCCACCACCTATTTGTGTAGGAGAAGATGTCATAGATTTGGTTGAAGTTGAAATTTGCTTACGCATTTATGACATAGATGTTGAATGCAATAAGTTTCATGTCTGTTTTGAGATTTTAGGAAAAATCATGAAATTTAAGCTCTTGCCAATCAAACTTGGCTGTGTAAATAGCACATTGTCTGAAAAAATGCAATGTACAGAAAACAGAACTATTTCTAACTTGTCACAATTGTTTTTGAAAAGAAAGTCAAAAACTTCCGCATTACCTGAGGTGATCTTAGTATGATTAAAATATAAAACATGTACATTTACATATTAAATAATATACAAGCATAAGTGTACTATAAGAGATGATTTAATTACATAATATCAAAACGTTATATTCTTTTTTGAGACAAGTGCTTTTTAGTTTTTACATTTTATCTTTACAATTATACATGTCTCTGTTAAAACTAATCAAATAATTGACTATAATATATGCTATAATTATATTTTATATTTTATTTTGCTGCGTACTACGTACAAGTCGAATTCCATTAAAGTAAGATACTGTATGTATGTACATACATGGATTTGGTACATACATATATCGCTGTATTAGCCACTACTGAGGACTGAGTTACGCATGCGTGAATATCCGGTTAATCACGTCTGTTATTTACAGTGCTCCTTATTTTAATGCAGTTATATATTAAATACAAATGTTCCATGTAAAAATACAGTATGTTGCATTTTAACGTATCAACATGTGTAATAAAAAAATGTTCACGTTTACTGACAATATTTAAGAGAAATGATAAATTGCATGAGATAACCTTTTCATATTGTGTACATGTCCGAAAAAAAACCAGTGGTCCATGGAGAGTGTTATTTTTTGGAACAGATAATTTTGCTGTCGAAAGTTTACGAAGTTTGCATAATGAATAGTTAGTATATATTATTCATACAAGTTTATTGATTATTATTTTTTTATAAGTTGAACTTGACACTTCAAACAATTATGTTCTGTGAGAAAAAAGGTAAAATATACATGTGTGTGTGTCATATAACAATATATTTATATAAAATTTTCTAGCAGAACTAAAAACTTATGCCGATTAGAAGTTGTATCAACATATAAAGAGAAAAAAAATGTTGTTGTACAATTTGCAGAAGAAAGAGGAATTATTGTTAATAGATGGCCTCTAGAGAATAATCCGCAAAATTTTGATGTTGGCGTAGTTGTCTCTTTTGGCCATCTAATACCAGCAAATATTATAAATGCATTTCCACTGTAAGTTGCTTTACATATATATAATTTTATGCTTATAAGTACATGTATTTATGTATCTTCTACAATGTAACATACACTTTGTTTTGTCACAGTGGTATGTTAAATGTTCATGCTAGTTTATTGCCACGATGGAGAGGAGCAGCTCCAATAATTTATTCTTTAATTAATGGAGACACACAGACAGGAATTACAATCATGAAAATAATGCCAGAAAAGTAATTCTTTTTTTTTTATGTATTTATATTAAAAACTTTTTAATCCTCGGAGGTAAAAGAGATACTAGAGAATAATAATATTATAATATAAATTTACATCAATATCTAGTACAAAACTTTTAAGATATAAGTTTTTTTCTTAACTAAGTAAGAGGCAAAGGAGCGACTTAGAAAATTTTAATTAATTTTAAAAGTATGTGCATGTGTTTATATACACATACATAGTAATATTTTTTTTTTTTTCTGAAACTACTCTGGTTACGGACATATAGTTTATTTCCGTCATGTTATTATAGGTTTGATATCGGAGAAATAATAATACAGGAAAAAGTAGATATTTATCCAGATGAAACCTTAGCAGAATTATATATTAAGTTGGCTAAAATAGGTGCCAATATTTTGCTCTGTGTAATAAAACAATTGCCACATGTATTATCATTGTCGAAGCCTCAAGAAAAAATAGGCATAACATACGGTAACTTTTTTCTCTTGTGTCAAATAACCGAAGTATTTGAATCTTGATTCAGAGCCTGAAGATTCTTCAATTGTTGGATCTTGATGTTTGCACATTGCAGCACCCAAAGTTTCATCCAAGATCTCTTGGGTGAAATGGGATGCGATGACGGCGAAGAACGTGTATGATCTGTATCGCGGACTTCTAGGATTGTATCCATTAACGACTAAGTTTGATGACAGGACAGTAAAATTGTTAGACATCAGGCAAGTGAAAAAATTGACAAGCGCAACAAATCCAGGAGATGATGTACCCGGTAATTAATCATTATTTATTCCTGATTGAGTGTGGCATTAAACCAAGAATTGCAATGATGTAAAACTCCTGGCTTATTCCTAGAAAAGAAATGTGATGTGTCATTATCGTTGCACAATATTTTTCAGATAAAATAAATAATTAATGAAAAAACTTTCAGGCTCAGTGAAATTTGACAGAACCAGCAAAACATTAATTGTAACATGTAAAGGGCCAAGCTGGGTTTCGATAAATAAGATAAGAATAGCAGGTCATTCAGCTATGAGTGCAGTGGACTTTCAAAATGGATTTATGCAGAATAATATTCAAAAACAGATATGTTTCCAGAGTGACGTTTGATAGTTACTTCCGCACAGCAAAATTCTTTTGTATACTCTAGTACAGTATCACTTCTTTATAATTTATAATATCTTCTCATTATAATAGATATATTGAATGTACAATATTAGAACGTGTGCACACACAGAATGTATCATCGATATGTTTATCGTGAGAATATAAAAAATTGTTCTATGATTATATTTTCCCATGTAATGAATTTTTAAAACGTAAAAAATAAGGTTTATATAAAAAGTAAAAGTTTATGAACTTACACTAGGATCGCAGTCGGCACAATGCCAGGAATAACCTCTTCTTTTCGGAGACTTTTTCACAGGCGGATCCAAGCACGTAAAGTGATAACATTTTTTACATTCGTCGCATCTAGAACAAAAGTGCAATGCACGATTTAGATCATCATAGTTACAGATATCTTTAAAATACTCACTTAACCAGATTTTGATTGGTTCCAGGATTATCACAGACGTTACACTGCGTCATGAGATCCGTATCCTTGTTTCTCTTTGTTCCTGTCGACAATCGACCACTGCTATTTGCAGACACGTTTATTGGAGACTCGTTTACAGGTGGAACTGGTGGCGGTGGCAATGTGATCTCGGTACTTGTAGAAGTGGCCACAAACATTTGCGGGCTCGATTCCGAAGCTGCATCACCTTCCGGTCGTGGAATCGGTTTTATCTGTGTTTGAAATAGATTAACAATTAATAATAAAAAAAAAAAAGTAAAATCGTAATAAATATATAGTATAGCTGTAAAGAGAAATAAAATACTTTTATCGTAATTCTTCTGTGAATTTCCGGTTGACTTTGAACTTCTGGATTTTCTATATCTAAACTTTTTCTTTTGTGCTTCCTCTTTCTCTGTTTGATTCCAGTTATTGGATCCGGAGAATATCTCTTGTGTTTTTCCCTAAAAATATAAAATTCACATGAATTTATATTTGTTAACAGTAAATTAGATTGTCTTGTTTAGATCATCTTATGCACCTCCTTCTTTTCTTTCCACTTCTTTGAGAAACAGATTCTGTCCCATCTGCTGAAGCTACCATGTATTCTGGAGAACCTTCTCTTACAGGTATATTATTAATTGATTGTGGATTATACATCGATTCAGCTGTTTGTGCAAGTTCCGTTGATGGTTGTGGGCCCATTGGTTTGATAGTTAACTGCGGATGTAAAAATATAGTTATATACACGTTAATATCACCAAGTATATCTTTTTTATTTTATTTGTGAGATAAATACTTTTGGAGTTGTTTGTATATCAGGCGTAGTAACGTTTAGTACACTATTGGTGCAATTCTTCGATGTAGCAGGCATGCTTGGTGTTACTTGTACATCCTGCATTGGTGTAGGAGTTGAAGTAGCGTCATCCTTACAGTGTCTCAATTTACGAGGTGCCGACGTGTCCACACGTTCCACCTCCGATTCTGAAGATTCCTTATCGCACTCTGAACATTGCCTAAAAATCGATAATTAGATTAAGAGAAACAAGAAAAATGACCTGATAAATATTAGAAAAGCTCTTCACATATTACCATCCCATCTGTCTGGTTTTCTTAGGCATTCGCGAAAGAGGTGGGCTCAAGCAGAACAAATGATAATGCAAATGACACGTGTCGCACTTTGCTAAAAGATGTTGATTGGTCGATCGTCTGCAAATGCCACACTGGTGTCGCAAAGTCGTGAGCTCGCTTTTGTGATTTTGTTCTTGCGCCTGGCTACTCAATACCCTACCCTCGCGCAAACCTTCAGCGCCTTTACCCACAGGCAACGGAAATCCGACGCCCATTTTCAATGCGGCTGCCGTGGGAACTCCTAATCCCGTACCTGCAAAAACACATTTGTGTACCATTTTTCCAAGATTTAAAGTAATACGATGTGATTTACCGAGCATAGGTGTTATTCTTGGCTTCGCTAGATCGGCGATCGATGGCAAATGTTTCGTGTAACCAGCAGTCTTAAGAACTTGATGATATAGCTCGATCTTTTCCTTCAGTGTCACGTTTATTCTTATCTGCTCTTCATTATCTTTCATCACTTCGTCATACTTTCGGTCCAGTCTCTGTTGTTCGTTCAGTAGTTGCGAGTTGATATCGAGAAGTTCTTGTAATCGTCTTTTCATGGACGTTACGCGCAAGTTGCGATCCAAATAATAGCCGATAAATTCTACGCTGAAGGCGGGAGCAATATGCCATTTTTTTCGAACATCTACCAATGCCACTAACTGAGATTCTTGCGCTTCTAATGCGGCTGTATCTACGCCCATCAATTCGGCTTTTCTTGCCAATTGGCGGCAAGCAGAAGCCGACGTAGTTAATAAACGTGGCATTTTTTGTGTGGGTACTGCAATTAATAGAACATGAAGTATATATGACGTAAAAAAATCTGAGAGAAGAAAAACTTAATTTACCCCATGGTGGTGGTCGGGACGCTTTGTGAGCGAGATATTTGTGTCTGTGTTTCGCTAACTTTCTTTGAATTCTTTCTTGTTCTTCCGTGTTTAAGTTATTCGGTTGCTTCAACAACTGTTGTCGATACTGCGCACGCAGTTGTAAAGCTAACCAGTTGCGTCTACGTTTACGAACAAGAGATTTGTCAGAATGCAATTTACAATGCGCGTAGAACGGATCTGCTTGATCAACTTCTTCACTATGTGGTTCTGAGAGTAGACCTTCTCTTTGCGCGCTGCAAAAATAGTTTTTATTTTTTTTGTTTTTTTACACACAAATGATACAAAAACTATGATATTTAAATGTGAAACAAAGTTATTACCAAGTTACGTGAAAATATGTATGACACATTCCGGCATCGCACTCGATGCATACGCCTGTGCGAGCATAACTCGAATCCTCGCATAAAGAACACGTTCTGGCACCCCATTTGGTGTACGCCATTTCAAACAACGTTACACTCGACAAACGATCAACCTACACACACATCAGGTTTACAAACGTAACTTAATAAATTAAATAAAATTTAATAGGCAGTGCAATTACTTACTTCACCAAAAGCAACGCCGGGTATATAAAGCGAACACACCAAGTGAACCCATTTCCCAACATCAGTTTCTTTAAAAATTCCTCCTTGATTAGGACAAAGTTCGCACGATGGATTTTCAACACCCGCACTGCATGCTTCGCAAAACCAAGGTGCTGATTGGCATAAAGAATCAGTACTTGAGAAACTCTCTACGTCCGACACGCCATAACAACCTAAAATTGAACGTTTGTTTGTAAATTTGTATGGTAGAAAAATGATGACAAGGCAAAACTAAATTTTTAACTTATACCTTCGTGAACACTAGCTCCACAACCATCGCACTCAACGATTTCGTTTATATCATCGCTTCTGTCTCCTAAGCAACCACAACAGATTAGCATTTTATTCAATTTTTCATCAAGAGGTGCGCCCTTTAAAGTTTGCTGACGAGCTTGTTCAATTACATCTCCCACAGTTAAGCAAGCATTATCTTTTCCTCTCAACAACGGATCTTCCAAGGAGTCATCAGATTCCTCAGACACATTTTCCTCTTCTTTTATAAAAACAAACAATTAAACATTAAATTTGGGACCTCATATATATGAGCTACATTATCATTATCAAATTTAAGTTGTAATTCACCTTTTTCAACATTATTAGAATCTACCGAATCGTCATCGTCATCAGATTCTTCGCAATGATCTTCAATTCTAAAGTCGCTATCGTCTGAGCTTTCTCCCAAGTCAAAATCAAGGAGGGACTGTTGTGCAGATTCAACTGGTTTAACTCTTCTCTTTTTAGGGTCTCTCTCAACTGCAAATAATAAAATGTGCTTAAATTTTCTTAGACAGCTACAGATATATGTACGTGTATCTTACAAAACTCCTTATTTTTGTGTGTTACTGTACTAAATTTCTATTTAAAACTAATGTAGAAGTTTAGGTTATGTCTGCACTTAATTTTAGACCTACATGTGCTACTCATGATATTTTTGTATATCTTTGAAAACTAATCAAACTAAAAATGTTTTCCTTCCTGTAGCACAAGAAACTGTCAATGTCTTTCCGCAGCTTTCATCAATGTTAAACACATCACCATAGATATTTGTAAAATGTCTTCCATCACATCAAGCACATCACCAGACATCACTTACAACACACATAGATACATAGACATACATACGTACGTACACACACATCACACAGATTGGTATTACTGAGAATATGTCAGGTTAATATTATGTAAACAAAATTGCAGTCATAAAATAATTATGGTTATCATCATGCATTCACATGCAAAGGACAAATTAGCAAGTTATCATAATCAAAATGCAGATACTAATGTACAATTATTAATAAATTAATAATAATAAAGCAATAATAGAAAGTATTAAATTTTGCATATACAAATGAGCAAAATGGTAAATCAGTAGTACAGAGAAATACAACTGACATTAGTAGTTCATATAAAGAGTAACTCACAGTACATAAGCATTAGTAAATAAATAGTAAATAATATACAATATTGTTTATAAAATTCTGTGTGTGTACATTTCATCATAACATAAGAACTATGATGAAGGTATTGAATTTATGTAATGACATAAATTAATATAAAAAATATAAGTTGTGTGTATGTTGAAAAATGTTTACCTTAAAATATAGATTATATAGACTGCATATACAATATTAAATCACAAATTAATAAATTACATAATATTGGAAATAAGATTTAATATTTGTTATGTGTATGTACAAGAAATATATATGCACGTATTCTCAAAATTATATATATTTTATATGTTTGTATTTTAAAGTTTGTTAATATATTTGAAAATTTTATGTAGCAGTATAGCAATGTTAAGATTTTTCTATGTGTGAATAGTTTGCAAAATTTTGTTTTGCCACTTACTCATCGTTTTGTACAAAAATCCGACGTCGTCTTCTTGAGACATTTTTTGACCGCTTTACGAATCTCACGTGTGCACATATGTACCGCGTCACATGTGTGTACACAGAAAGATACAGATTAAAATGCTTCTCTTATATCGGACGGATATCAGGCACGAGGATATCTTTGCGCGTTTATTGCCGATGAGAATTCACTCTACCGAGTGAATATCAAAGTTGACAGAAATAGCATTCCTTAGCGAGAAAGAGAATTATTTTATCACCTGGTATTGTCCTGTCTACAATTTCGTGGATACGACGATGCGGCGCTGATACGCCATGATGCGTTTGTTCGCGAATCCTTCCGCGGGAAGTTTGAGCCTTGATGAATGCGGCAAAACAATATTGTAAAACTATCCACGTACGGAGAAATTAAATTCCAAGGTAATTGGGATTAAAATTACAAAAGCGAATATCCGCAAAAATACGTTTTTATCGAATTTTATCGTCGCGAGAAGAATGACACATAGTTTCTCGCGGAGAAAATATCTATTGAGAGAATATAAATTGATTTTTCTACGTGATACATTGCAAATTTAATATTATTTTTTTGCATTATACAAAAATATCGCACAAAAATATTACTGTTTTCACAGTGATATAAATAATTTTTATCGCGTCGCGTTGTGTTGTTGTTATTTATTAATTATTACTTGTTCATATGCAATGAGAAAACGCAGTTGTTGACATTATAAATTTAATCCATACTGCATATTGCATATTGTATTTAATATTAGAGATTGTATTTTTTTAAATATGATATACAGGTAGGTTAGTGAATAATCGTAAAATGTATTTATAGGATATGCAAATATTGGAAATTTTTTTTGTATTTTACTCCCAGGCAACGTTATTTTTCGATTCCATTTTGATGAACATAAATCTCGGGGAATTTATAGTAAAACTGTAGAAACATTGCATATAAAACTGACATAAATAATTTAAATCTTTTGCACTGAAGAGTATAAGGAAAATCATATTTCATATTTATTGTAAATAATAATTTCCTTGAATATATTCTCTCTCTCTCTCTCTGTATCTCTCTCGGTCTCATTAAGTCTCGAGGCACTGATTGTGAGAACCTTAGATCTGAACGCCGCGCTCGATCGTGTCTGGGCGTTCCCCGTAATTTCCGCAGTAGAGTAAAACATTGATGCGCGGCGTGAATGCGTGGAGCGTAGATTCGTATACGGGGGCGCACGTTAACTCGACATGAAGCATTCATAAGCAGACCGGAATCCTGCGGACCGGCGCGGATCGAGGCCACACGGTTCTCGTCCCCGGCGCCGTGGCGACGACAAAGCGTCTAATCCGCATGCCGATTTCCGGCCCGGTAGTTCAGGGACGCCCAGACTCCGTCGAATACATCCGTCTTAACGATCGTGGATTATTGAATGCAAATTGATTATCGAATTTCTCGGACTTGCCCGTAGTATCTCTCCCGGATTTGCGGGATATATCCCCGACGACGATATTCACGGCCGTTAACGGATCGTTTGGAAGTAATCGCTCCTTCGTCGGGAGTTTCCCCGGTGGTCGCGAGAAAGCGAAGCGTAATTTTATTACCGTCAAGGCTGTTATGAAGGCAAGGCACATATATATTCGGGCGTGTTGGGGTCAACCTAGGAAGTAATTGCTCGCTCATTAGATTTCCAAGACGGTGAAATGCGATTTTATCGTCATACACCACCGAGGCGAGGCTGTGCGAGTTATAGGGTGTAACGAATCGTTTGGAAATAATCGATCCTTCATCAAGTTACCGAAATAGGGAAAATCACTTTCGCAAGGAGGATTTATTTCCGAGCAATATAAATTGTGAACGGTAAATTAAAGACCAGAAATTTCGCGAAAATAATTGCACTCGAGTCAAAATTGTTATATTTTTATATTTCTCATTCGTTACGCGTATTTCTATTTTAATTTGACCAAACGCTTTGTCAGTTATTCAAGTCTCGATTTCTAGATTAACAATCTTACATTTTCTTACACATATCTTCAAAATCTATCTTAATTATATTTTTACAAATAAATGTAAATGACAAAATACAGACGCGTGTAATATATATTCATACAAATGATATAAATAAAAAAAAATATATATATATACATTACACGTGTCTATGTATAGATATCTTTGAGCAGACGTTGCGATGTGCCCGAACGATCTCGTAAAACCGGGCACATTCGATTTCATCGCGAGAATCTCGAGTGAAGCGATCCTAGATTGAAATTGATGTTGGCCCAGAACTGGTGACAGTCTCTCTGATACAACGTTTCGCCGACACGATCGAACGTATATACCGCACACACGTGTAACCTACATGTCGTATCTGCGCGCATTGCCGCAGAATGGCGACCACGACCAGGTACCGGAAGTTATGAATGTTTCATGGGAAGAGCACCTTCCGCAGTTTTGCCAGTTGGTTCTCACGTGAGATTTCGACACTCGATTAGAAACATCGAACATTGCGGGATGAATGGTCGAATTTTACAGAAGCGTCGGAAGAAATTTCTCTCCCGTGACTTGCTGTAACTTACGCGATAGACATGCAGCGATCACGTTAAAAACGTTGATACTCCATTATTTGCTCGATAATATTCGAGGATAAAAAAATTCAGTCGTCTAATATTTACAAAAAAAAATATACATATACTCATCACGTGTAAAATAAACGCGACGTTTTTTTTTTTCGTGCGACGACAGGTGCGGTAATCGCGCGTGTGCTCTTCCGAATAATTATGTCTAATGGAGCATGTTTCCTCGGCTTGTTTGCTCCCGCACCTCCGAGCTGACGCCGTGTCGCTTTGCAATAATTATCGACTGCGAGGAGGCCTACGAAGAGAGAGAACAAACGCGTTCATTGTGTGCGTTGCTCAAACGCACGTTCGGTAGAGTCGAATCGCGCGTACAACAAAAGACGATATAATAAGATGCACCGCGCCGTGCGGCAGCGTTTGCCCGTTGCAGCTGCTCGCAACGGCTAATTGCCTGTGCCTCTCTGAAAATTATAATTGGACTCTGCGCGCAATCAGCGACGACTACGCCTGGAATTCTTGACGAGGGCCGTTTTAACAAACGGGCCGTCGTCAACGAAGTGAAAAAGAATAGCCCAAGTCCGTTCAAAGAACAAACCGCGCTGTCTGAACTTCGATAATAGCGAAGTTATTTTGTCATTTTTTTCAATAAATGTCTCAGTGGCCATTTATTTAAAAACTTATTAGATGTACAAATATTAATTACAACAATTCTCGACGTTCTAAGTATTCTTTAATATATTTGTGCAATTAATAATTTTTAACGTTTTACATACAGCATGTCTGAAACTTTTGTCACAGTCGAAGATGGACTATTGTTTCAGACACTCTTTGTCATAAATATTTCATTGCAATTATTTCTCAAACAAATGTGTTCGGCCAATGGCACTTGTCCGGTCGTTGGGGGCATTTACCTTGTGGCTTCTCGTTTTATTTTTATTTATTGAAAAATATTCGTCGCAAAATATTAGTCGTTCGATAAATATGCGTTGCGCTGTGTGTTTGTTGTTGTTGTTGTGTTTATATTTATTTAAAGCGATATGACATTTCAACAAACGATATAATACGTTTATCGAGCTATTTATCTTTTGCTAATACCGCGGTAGGAAATCGGAAGCCTGACCGAGTGCATATTGTATAAAGCGAACGCGAAAAGCACGTAACAATTATTATCTGACACTGCCGACAAAGTAACGCGCTAACACGCGTTTGTCGCTGACAGGAAAGGGCCGTAATCCGAACTGAGGAAAGTTGTCAGTGTCGTGCGCTAATTATAAGTTGGTTAATTGCGAAGTGGACTCTCTCTCTCTGCGAGGTCATACGTGTCAGATCGTGGCTGGAGGAAGTCAAACTCCAGAGATCAGCGATCAAGAATCGCGATTTTTTCCTATTACAGATCAAAGGTTCACGCGCGATACTCACGTATAAAAATTACGCGTTTTTTGACGAAGTTATTACACCCCGGATTGTTGCATTAACGTTAGAAACAATGTCGGTAACTTCCGACGATGGTTTGCAACTAGCGCCTTTGATCTTTCAACGGCCGTGCACTAGCCAGCTTCGTACTAGGAGGAAACTATGAGAGTTTACGTAGGAGGTCCCTTCAGATTCCGTTCACCACTTGGTATTCTCTCTCCCGGTATTTTACGCACTATTAGTCTGGCCAAGAAGAAAAAAAAAAGTGAATTTCTTGCTACCGTAATAAGAGTAGACGGTATTGCCAGCAACTCGACCCCGAGCATTCGACCCCGAATGTTTGGCAGCGGTAAATAACCTGATCTCTCGGTGAAGTCAACGCCTAGGGGCAAGAGAACTTGAAGTAAGAGGCCTGGATGGTAGCCTCGAGAAATTAAATAACTTGAAAAAACTATCATCCAGCATCCAGTAGGTAGCGGCAGCTCCGACGTTAGAATGCGAAAGCTCGGTAAACGAGTAGCAAATTTTGAAAAAATATTGATTCATTAATAAAAGAGAACAAATACCGAAGAGCGGAGCATAACGCGGATGCGGAATACATTGCGGAAGTTTAAATTAGAATTCGAATTAAATTTAATTCGAAAAAATCTATATCGAATGCTCGAGGTTTGCGTAATAACCCCTTTATCTTCCTTTAAGTTTAAAAAAAATCATTGCTTTCACGCTAGCCACATTTTTTGATAGTTTAACACTAGAGAGCCTTGTGCGATTTTTATACAATTTGTATATTTGCGGTAAAAAAAAATGTACAAATGTTGATTAAAAAAACTAGAATCTGATATTTTAAAATCTAAAAGTTTTTGAATGGGTCTCTCGTACAGTGCGCGAAAAAAACAAAACAAAAATAAAAAAAACATCGCGTAATCGTGAATATTAAAACTCTGTAATAATTAAAACGTGTGATTGTGAGAGGATTTTGGTTAGTTTTTTTTTTGTCCAAATTTGTTTGCGAATCAACGATTTGTTCGAGTTAGATCACAAAAGCTGATATGATGCTGCGAAAAAAAAAACAGTGACTGTGTTGTTTTTTGGTTTGTGTTTTTTGCAATGTCGGTCGAACGCTCCCTTTGAGATAAACGAATTGAAAAATGATTTTTTGACGCGTAGGCCCTTTGTCTTCGCCGATTAAAATATTTCAAATAGACAGGGGCAATGTGGTTTCTGGCCTGTTAGAACGTTGCGCATGCAAACACGACGCTACAGGCGACATCGTTTGAATACGCCACACAGTTTCAATAGGCGGCTATCGAAACGGAATTTATAGTTTTTAGTGTGGTGTGTGATGGATAACTTTTCAAACCGCAAAATACAGGCTTTTGAGCAATTCTCGCAACATGCCCGATAGAAGAGTACCGATTTCAGCGATAAAATCCTGTTACATAGCTATGTGTATTCAATAAACATTATGTTATCCCGTTTTTCGCGATATTTATGTAATAACATTCAAAAAACAAGATTGGATATCAATTGTTTGCGCGACGGAAATACGAATCGACAGACCTTTTTTTTTAGAGATTCTCGTCTTTTATATCTTTAAAACGTATCAGTTTTGTGCCTGTTCGCGAAAGAGAACCGGTAAACTTGTGAATATTAATTATCTTAATGACAATTGCAATGATAATTATACGTATCAGGTTGAAAGAAAAATGAAGTGTGTTAGAAACGGTACGATATTGCGGAAATAAAACGGTAATCTCTTCTTTTTTGTTTCGGCCAGAGAGGAAAGAAACATTTATAATATCTCTTTGCCGTAACGACATATCCTATCAATAGAGGGTAGCAAAAAAAAAAAGATTTGCCACGAGTATTTCGAAACGTTATGTCGATGAGAAACTTTTTAGACCGAAAGGATTCAACAAAGCGCGCCGCGCTATTCGATATTCCACACAAAAGCCTACGTCCGATACGAAACAACGCCATTAAAGTGATGGCGGCGAAACGAAATGAGAATAATCGAGAAGCTCATTCTACGCTTTCGTATCCACTCGATCGGAATGTCGATGAAGAACTTTTGATTTAAAGGGCCGACGCTCTCGAATGGACGCGTCGTCGCGCGAGTCCGCGCCGCTGCAAATCGTAATAACAGAGTAAAAAAGATATTTCCACGTTACATTGTGTAAAATAATTTGTGACTTTCGCGCAAAACGATATGCGATTTTGCACGAGTGTCTTTGACGAGAATAACGTTTCCAATCAATATAAGATTATATATTCATTATATTAAATTTTTAAAAAGACGAAGTAAAGTGACATTTATTTTTAACATCTTGACAACGTGTTTGATTTAAAACAAATATTTTGTAAAAATTATACGAGATATTTCTTCATGTCGAAAATATCACATTAAATTTAACAAAACTTGTAGCGATTATCTTATCAAAAATGTTCCACAACGTTAAATATCAACAATGTAGCGAGCTTTATTCTTTCGTCTGGCCATTCGTCCGTTAGGACGACTTCTTGTTTCTTTCTCGCACAAAGTCGAGGGAGAACGGGCAAGGAGGGTTAAGAAAGAAACCGCAAGTCCTCGAGGGATATTTCTTTCCCAATAGAGTTTCTTGCAATTTTTAAGATCCAAACCGAGATCAAAAAGTTAGAAGTTTTCTCTCGGTCTCTGTCAAAGTTTTCTGTTGAGATTTTCCTTACGCTCTTGGGATTCATCTCTGTCGATATATTGACGCTAATTACTGGGAGCGTAGTTAATCGACGTTAAATTCTTTGACTGATGAAAGACGCTTTTGCGAGGAAGGAAAACGGAAGTTTCTAGGAAATTCTTGATTGAAATTTATAACTTGATTTATTAAGAAGGTTTAATATTGATTAAGAAATCGTCTGGACGGGAGAAAGTTAACGTGTTGTTGCAGCGAGCGTAAATTTCTTCTTCAATTTTATTATTAACGGGTTAGGTTCGTTACGCGCGAGCGCGCGCGCAAGAGAGAAAGAAAATAGCGTTACAAAATTTTTCATTACAAAAAACGAATTAATTCAAATATTGAATCACAATTACGTCTCTCGCGACGTCCACGTCTCTCAAGAATCATATTTGACTTCTTTTAACAGTAGCCGCTTTAACCCAATCGAGTTTCTTCCGGGAGTGAGAGGAGAGCGAGAAAAACGCGCGATCTCTCTTTTCCGCGTCGATTCGAAATTTTTTAAATCTACACAGTGACCGTAAGTTTCGACTTACAGTTGGAAAACTTTTACCGGGAGCTCTCTCTCTCGGCGTATCGGCCGGCATCCATTCCTGTTTTTCCACTGGCTGATAAACTTGTTTATGAGAGTTTCTTGAAAAGATGTTTCTCTTACCAACAAGATGTATATGTATATATCTGTGAAAAGAACTTAACGATGATAAAGTGCACTTTTATTAGTATATATATATATACATGTATGTATATATACGTAAAAATTTTGTGAATTACTTCAAGAATTCAACGAGTTAAGCATTCTTGATGTTCGCACAATCTTTATTTCTATTCACATGCAAACGCGCAATCTTTTAACATAAAGCGCGTGTCGCGAATTTCGAGAGTTAATTTTCGCGGTTACTTCTCTCGTTTCCCACGAACGTGAATCTCATCTGAAATTTCCCCGTTCCTTGACAATCTCTAATTTGTTCCCAAAAGGTATCGTACAAGGACTTGTCAAAGGAGAGAGAGAGAGAGAGCGTGGAACTTTTGTACTGAAGCGTGTCAAGATGGCGATCACGAAATTCTGAGGGATTTCGGAGAGCGTAAATTTCCGGTCCGCCACCGGCATGCGAGAGGGCCGGAACTATGCGAAAACTATCGCTCGCTCGTGGTTGCAGTCATTTGTTTAGGACGGCAGTTAAGCGCGAAAGCTGTTAAGCAAGTATATTGGTGCGATCACTCGTCGGCAGTCGATTAAATACTCGCGCGATAGACGGATTATATATCGCATTCGTTATAATATAGTCGGATGTGTATATTTATTTTAATAACTGTATTATTAAAATAAATACGTGCTATTAAAATAAATGAAAATTTAAATAAAATGAAATTTTGCATATAAATTCATCTCTCTTTTTTTTTTGTTATTTTATTTTGTAGATTTGATAGGAGGATATAAATAGTCACAAAGATCAAATTAACGTTAAAATTTATAATTTTCTAATAAAATAATCGCGCACTTAAGATGTCAAGCTTCTATCGCTCGATTTTAATTTGATAATTTTTGGAAAAAGAGCTACATCCTCTTTAATATAATTTTTCTCAACGTAATATATGTAGAAATTTCAAAATTAAACACTTTTATACTTCCATCTTCATCTCTGTCTGTATATTTTCGTGCGGGAGAGAAACAAGAAAGATCGAGTTGCATAAAAAATTGCAGTTAACTGTCGAAGCGACTCGTTACTTTCGGTTGCGGCGGACATTTCACTTCCGGGCGATCGCCTTTAAAATCCACAAAGCCGAAGCCATTACGTCTCGTTCCGGGAGAACAAATTGGATGTAACGTCATCACTTTAGGGGATTCGATGCTTATTATTAGCTGCGTTATTGATTTTGTTCCTCTCTTCCTCTCTCTCTCTCTGTCTGTCTCCCCATTCTTGTAACCTTCAGTGTACTGACGCGGGCCAAAGGTTATCGTTCGCTCAGGTTCCTCACCGCCACTCCATTTTGCTTTTATCGTCGGCGCATTTTTATCTTAATGATAATGCACGGCAAAGTATACGGCCGCTTTTGATGGTAAGCCGAGGGGGTGATACTCTTCATTTTTTCGCAAATACTCCGGGACGAGATCAAATCGAGAGACACCGCTCTCGTCCACTCTCTGATTTTTTTATGACGCACACTTTTGTTCGGCATGAGAGGGGCAGGAAAGTTGCGGGACAGAAGAGAAAAGGCAAACACAGAGAAGAGAAAACGGTGAAAACAGAAAAAAAAAAAGAAAATAATACGGGATCAACTCGTACGTTGCGCTGTGTATCCTCCGCAAGAACACACACCGTGGATTTATCCACTCCGAATGTTTGTCCCTCGCCGTGAATGCGAGTGCTCGATATAATTTCGAAAAGAGGAGAAGAGCTCGTTGACTTCCCAGTCTCGCATCTTCTCTTATTAGCGTCACTTGCGAGACTTCACTTATAAGATATCGATCGTTTTTCTCCAAGTAAAAGTAACGTTTTAAGTATACCAGGACGCGTCTCACGAAGTGTTCAACAAAACTTGTTTTTAATTCGCTTGAAAATTCGCGCATCTTGGAAAATACTTTGCAATCTCAACAAATAAAAAAAAAAAATAAACAAGAGTGCTTGCAAGAAAAAGAAGAAAAAAAACTTTGAGATTCAATTTAACATCTTTCGCGCCCCCGGAGGGAATTAAAGCTGATCGTCGCGATGTGTTAAGAAGTCGGCACGAGTGGCGTGAGTGCTAACTTGGCACCCCGACATATAATCGAGTTAGCATCATTAACTCGAATCGCTTTTACTTCAATTGCCCTCCTCCCGGATATCGAGTGCGAGAATAACGAATTTGCCTCGGCGAGAAAATAACGAATATATACATCGCGCGCCCGGATCTTTTCTTCTTCTTCTTCTTCATCGACGGGAGAAAAATTATTCCGCGAGATCTCCGCGTGCTAACGAGAGAAGATAAGCTTGTTCGTAGTATCTTCCGGATTTTCCGATAGAGCATGCCGCGGGGATTATGCCGCGGAACTACCCTCGTCATCAGCCGAGAGAAAGCTGCATTAAAGATTTTGCAGATGTTCGATATCTTGATTATCGCCCCCTCCGCTTTCCTCCCTTCCGGAAACACCGCATTCTCCAGACAAGCAGCGCGCTGCCGGAGACTCGCAGGAGTTTCGAGAATTGAGGCGCGCCACACACAACGCTAAAATCGATATCCTGTATTTTACGCGGACACACGAAATTCGCAGGGCGGATGTCGCGCGCACATCCCTTCGTTAAACATCGCGGTGTTATATTTGCTCAATTAAGAGCGCGCGCGTATACATACACGAATTCGGAATTACTTGGCGCTATACTCACGACTATAGCGTAGTTTCGAGCGGTGTGTGTGTGTAGTATAATCATAACTATGCGGAGAGGTTAGTACAAACACGTGTTAACGTGTGCGCGCTTGTCGCGTCCGTTTCTCTTCTTGTTATCTGATGTAACGTTCTTTCTCGAGAACGCGGGGGATGATTTTTCACCCTTCGTCCGGGGGCATTCTGAGAATGTGTTTTCTTGCGGTATTAGAACCGGATCGGAACCGCTGCTGACGAACAAACGCGCGCGTCCACAATTACGACAAAGCCACTTACTAATTTCGCCGGTTGATAATCCATTATCTCCCGACCATGTGGCCTTTGCTCGTGTGTACGTGCTAATCCCCGGCTCTGACTTTTGGTGGCGTAGCACACGTCGACCCTTGTTCCGTTGCTCGAAATCCTCTCCGTACGTACGTTAGTACGACACACACCGCTTTTCTCTCGACATTCATTATCGCGCTATTAACGAAGAGCACAAAGATAGATGGTGTTTTTCTTTTTTACTCGCGGTATCTCGATTGTGCGGATCTCGAAAAAATGCAATGCATTTTAGTCTGACGGATGGATATTGTTGTCGACGTTCTTTTTTTTTTTTTATATATCGATAAGCTCCGCTTTCGATATATTTTTATCGTTTACGCGACGGCAACCTTGTGCAGTTGCAACGCTGATGCAACTACGCTATCCATTTTGCACGCTCGTGAAACATTAAATGCACCATGAAAGCCCGCCAGATTATATTTGCATCTATTATCTCGTTGAGGGAGAAGTCCATTTCCTCATGTGTGCCCGTTGCGTCTCTCCCTTTGACCAATAAAGCTCCAATTCTCGGGCGTATCCAAATTTCTAATGCAATTCGAACATCGACACCTATTGTGTAACCCCCGAAGCTTTTCGACGAAACAATCGCGCGTCCGATTGTGTGTTGTGAAAAATAATACGGCTGTTTTAAAAAAGAGAAAAAAGAGGCGAAAACGAATAATTCTTTCAAAGATTTTCTCTTTCATATTTTATTTTTGTAACAAATGTATATTTAATTCTGTTGTTTTGAACTCTACAATTGTTGAACCAATCAAACTTGAAAAAGTTAAATTTCCACATTTTTGTAAAACATGCAAAAGTTTTTCGAAATGTCATTATCGAAAAATACCGATTTCTGACCAATGAAGCTCTCGAAAAAAAAAAAAAAAAATGAAATGATCAACCGGAGACGTGCATGAAATGAAATTGCAAATTGACCGAAATTTTTAACGAATAAAAATTTCTGATTGACAGAATTTTAGTTTCGCCTCGCGGCAAGCTGATATCCGAAACGCGAGCGTTCATCCCTGGTTTTTCCGTGTAGTGAACTTTCCCCGCGTGTGTCTTTTTGCTCCTCTCTTATTTTATTTTTGATTCGTCGGAACTAACCCGCGCCGAGAGTTGCATTTTTTTTTTGCGCTATTCCGTAGCCGCCGGCTTTAAAGAAGCATCATCTCTCTCTCTTTTTTTCCAAGGGTTACCTTAATTAGCGTTGTCTGATCGATGTTCGCGGGATGAAAGGTTGCTCGTGCTCCTCTTTTTGTTTTTTTTTTGCGACGAACAACGACGATCTCGAGGTCTTTCCGCGACCGAATTCTCGAAGCACGGCGCATAGTTTCGTTAAACAAATTAATACAAACGTACGGGTGTGTTATCCAAAGTGGAAATTGATAACTGCAATTGTTTTTAATACGTTCTTTGTATCAATGCTCTTCAATGTGTGTGTGTGTGTGTGTGTGTGTGTGTGTGTGAAAAAGTGTACGTGAAAAAAAAAAAGCTGACTTTTATTATCAATATCGATACGTGTCCGACGATAAATATCAATGACCGGGGAAATCGTTTAAAAATGTTGGCGAAGCTAAAGCGCGATGGATGGAAATAGTAATCGACACGAACGGCTATGTTCAGCCGTTACCGTAGAGGATAACCGGTCTTTACGGGTCGCAGAAACGCGAGCGAACGTCAGGAAATACGTTGCGTATGTATTGTCGTACATTTGCAGGAACATTGTCGTAAGCCTGTACTGGCGAAATGTAACGCCGTTATCTTCTTATGTCGCGAATAATCTCGGTTTGTTAAAAACTATTTTACAGAAAACATCTATAGACACGCTCTCTTAATCGAATTATATATCTGCGGCATTTTATTTAGCGATTATAATGATATAATTATTATAAATCTCTAATCGTAATCGTCGCGCATTGAATGTGCGCGTTGAAATATTAATATCAGCGATACTGTGTCCATTTAATTACTGATGTTTCCGTCCGTCGATTAATCCGCGTCTGCAATTATTTACGTCGCCAAATGTCTATATGCATTGGCTACGTGTCTATTTAGTCTCTCAATTATATTCACACATATATATATATATATACATACACATCTGTTTCTCCACGTCAAACTAAATATAAATCCATACGTTTCTCCGAATAGAGATTCCGAAATATAAATTTTATTCTTAAAAGTTTTGATTAAAGAAAATTAAATCCGCGCTCGCCGACGAACAAAAAGCCGACTTGTTCGTAATTCCGATCTGACATCAATCATATCGCGGACATTGATATCTGAAATTTCTATCCCGCATTTCGTTACGCGCTGGTATTTTCACCCGCGTGATAGGGACGAGTTTAAAACTTGGTCTTGGTCGGGGGGGGTACGTTGTGCGAACACGAACGTTGTGTCCGACCCGTTGTAACAGTTCGGTGGTGATTTAGCCCCGGGCATAAATAAGCATAAGTGCGCATTAGAGGATCCGCGCATGCATATAACGGCGATGCTTAATGCGCTAACTTTTCATTGCGGAAGTTTCGTACTTCGTACAAATAATCGCGCGAATTGTCAGATAAATTTGTAATGCGATCCGAAGAGCGCGAAGAATATCTTGTCGAGACGCGCGAAGACGCACCCACGGGGGGGATTATTTATCGATCTACTTGCAAAATGTCTTTATGTTCCCGGTTCCCGGTTAAAATTACCGTGAATTCTTAATTTCTATTTGCAACGTGAGAAACGTCGCGTTTGCAACGGTTGTGGACGGAACGGATTGAGAGAGAGAGAGAGAGCGCGAAGGAGGAATATTGGTTCTATCGTTCGACCGTGTTGAAATTAACGAGGTGTCGAAAATTTATAATGCGAAAGCGAAGCGCTATAAATTCTTTCCGCTTAGCAAAATCTGGACTTATCATGCCGTGCAAAATCGAGAGAAGGAAATTCTCGTCGTCGCGCGCGTGCGATCGTGCGAATTGAGTCAATTTATGAAACATAATTTAACGCATCTTTGATAATTCACTCGTGATGTACATATCTCGCGCCGGCAAAGAGAAAGAGAGAGAGAGGAAGTTTGAGATTGCAGTTTTATTCGTTCGTGATATTTTAATGTGTTTGAGCTTTTCTTCCTTCGCTCGTCGCGTTCTCTCGTTCGTTAGACGTACAAATTTGAATAAATATCTTCAAATGAGCGTTTTTCGAGAATGACAAAGAAACGGTCTGAAATTTAACGGCAATAATAGTCGCAACTTTATTTAGTTTTTTTTTTTTTTTTTTTTTTT
>QVOA01004718.1:0-73015 GCA_014825685.1 Pseudomyrmex cubaensis | reverse complement strand
ATAAAACTGTAAAAGACAATAAAATTAAAATCGTCTTAAAAAAGAAAATATCTTAGACAAATATAGTAAAGAAAAAAACCGGAAGAAAATCGTTTTTTTCTCAAAATTTCCGAGAATTTATTCGGGCTAAGAACACTAATCAAACGTATCGATTTTACACTTGAAAGTTTTAGAATTTTTTTACGTAAAATTGTGCATTCTTAATGATTTAGTATATTTAATACGTCATTTAGTAGATCATTTAGTACATAAGAAATTCGTTAAAAAAATTCTCAAGAAGATTTTTGTATCCCTAAGATTTCAGAAGCTGAAAACCTAATATCTAAGATTTGTGTTACACCGACATTTGTCACGCACATATTTAGTCAGAATGTTCACGAAATATCCGGTCTTCTAAGTTATTGTGTTTTCAAAAAAATATCTCTGGAACTGACATGACTATAAACTGATATTTTTATTTTCTATACTTTGAGTTTAACATAAGCGAATTTAACAAAATAAGTTCAAAACAATTAAATGTGTTTTAAAAATAAACTTTTATTTAACGACAGTTGCACATTTTATTAATAACTTTGAAAAGACAAAACTGTTCGAAAAGAAATTCGAAAACTCAGAGAAATTCCTGTTAAAAAGAGAGTAATAGATTTACCTTAAAAAGTTTTGTCACTTTAAAACTAGATATTCAGCTATTGAAGTTTTTCCTATTCATGAAAAATGTCTTTATACTTTTATTAAGCTTTAGAAAAGTTCTGCTTTGAATCGATTTTTTTACACTGAAAAAAGCACGTCGCTGCGACATGCAGTTTTGATGGATTGAGGTAAGAAGCAAAAGTTACACACACTGTTCAATGTCAGTGCTTTCCATAATTCAATATATAAAAGCCGGCTAAAAGCGGCAACGTTGCTTCAGAAAACATCGCATGTTATAGTGAAAATTACTACAGAATTCCACTCACGATTACTATTATACATATATATAAAATGTCTTTTTTAATAAAAAAATTATAAACTACTTTCATAAGATTTTTGATTTTGCTCATTGCTTCAGACTACCTATATATATTTTGAGCGCCAAAGTTCTGTTCTGGAAACAGTTTCTATTTGTGGCAGTTTTTCTTGCAGTTATTTTAGCAAAAAGAACAAAAGTTACTTTTTGAAATCGACTGACAATACTATCTTACATCATTTGTTAGGTTGCACAATTTCAATTTTCTGATCTTTTATTAAATGTCTATAAATTCTCGATTGTCTTTTATCAACAATTCAACTTACGCACTTGTGTACGTATTGTAGGCGTACTACTATTGTCCTTACTAAAATATTTTTCTCGGAGTCTAAGGCCGACATCTGTGGTCGACTTTTTTTCTTTTGAGATCGTCCTAAGTTTATTTTGAAATACTAGTAAATAAAACAATTCGTATAGCATATAAGATAGTCTACAACAAAAAAAACGGACTATGAATACCTAAAAGACATATTTATAAAAAAATACACACATTAAAATTGAAAATCTCATTAATATTTAAAGTCATCAATCTTTCATTTACTCTTTCATCATTCAGTTCTTTCCGTCAATGGTAATGAAGCGAAAAATTCATCACGATTGCAACTTAATAGAATAAAACAAAACAAAAATAAAAGCAAGAGAGATAGAGAGAGAAGAAAAGTAAAGTTTATTTTGTCTGGAAATAACGCCCGCGTTGCGAGATACCGCTGAGAATTCGAGATTACCCTGTCGTCCTTCGAAAGCCGTCCAATTTCGCGCGAGCAAGGATTCGAGAAAAAGAAGGAGAAAAGAGTTCTTTCTCGGCGTTCAAGAAATCGTCATAGGGGTGGATTGTAGAAACTAGCCCTTTTATACCATCGTACAGAATATACCACGCGCAATTCCGAACGTGCATTGTACTTTTGTACTAAAAGTTCAATATTTCTTAGATACGCAATATATATAAAAGAGTTTTTCGATTGTATTTACACACACATGTTATATGTATAAAGAATTCTATCCAACATGAGTAATTGCGCGTATGCAATAGACAGCTCCTCTAACTTCCGTCGTGAATTTGGATCGAGTTTATTTCAACGTCTCGTCTCGGTGAGAGCTAGCCAATTTCGCAAAACGGGACTTCGCGAAAGGATACGATCTTTAGGAAGATAAGCGTGAAGGAGGGAACTGCGAATTCACCAGTGTGAAAACTTTGATCGTCATTTCGAGAAATCGAGTTGAAATATCACTTTATGTGAAAGAACATTTGTAGTTATTCTCTTTTTACTTTTGTTGGAAAAGTTTGATGTTCTGATTTGCAGTAGAGAAGTCAATTTTTGTTCCACAAAAATCATATCGTTTATTTTTTAACTGTTTAAGACCTTGTATATTATTGTTTTCTAGGAACAGTTAAAAAAAAAATATAAATATGTTTTCATATATCGACAAAACTTTCTCTATTCAACTATCAGCAACCATTTCTTTTCCGCACATAACAAATTCAACACAACCGTGAAGTTTCGGGGTTCAGTTTCAACAGTTTCCCCGAACTAGTCCCAGAATCCTTCGGCGTTCGCTTTATGTCTCCTCGCGGAGCATTTTGAGGGAAAGTCCTTGCGCGAAATTATTTGCAAACTCTCGCGAGCGCAGGCAGCAGATAAAGAACCCCTGCGGGAACCGCATGATACGTCCGCGAATTATTCGAAGCGACGCGGTAGTAAAAGGGGGTTGGCGGTTGCCGCGAAATGCGCGGCGAAGAGAGCCGAAGAACGCAAAGCAGAACAAGAGAGACAGATGAGAAAGAGAGAGAGAGAGAGAGAGAGAGAGAGAGAGAGAGAGAGAGAGAGAAATGGAAAAGGGAAGGAGTGTGTTGCTGGCATCGCTGCCTCGCGGTGGCGAGAACGCGCGCAAGAAGTGTAGTAATGTCCGCCGGCGGGCAGGCGGCAGACTATTACCACTGCATGAATATGAATGAGACGAAGAGGAGGACGAGGACGAGGACGAGAAAGTGGTGGCGGAGGAAGGACGTCAGCGGAGAAGGACGTTCGTATAGAAACGCGCCCGGGTCCGACAAAGATACGTTGCCGGTGACGAAGAGGGCGAAAGATCCGGGAGGGAGAGAACTGCGCGACAGAGGGAAGGGACAACGGAGCGGGGAAGCACAAGAGAGAGAGAGAAGCTATCGGTAAGCATGATGAGAGTCGGAACAGGAGAGAAAAAGCATGAGAAGAGGCAGGGAGGAAAGAGAGAGGGAAGCGGAGGAGAGCGCGAAAGGAGCGGCATTCAATTAGTCTCCTAGTAATTAGCCGGGAAATCTTCGGCTTTGTCGGCAAGATCCTCTTCTGACCGATACCCGAGACCCACCCGTCCAGCAAGAACTGCCGCGCGCACACACACACACACACACATACATACGTATGAACGTACACATTAACGCGCGCGACTCATGTAAGCGCTTATATGCGCTTACGTGTGTGCACGAGAGTAATACGTACTGCAGTGTGTACGTATATGTTGCGATATACACTCTCGTGTGCGCGTACGTGCCGTAAAGCGAGCCAAAGAGCCGTAGGGCCCATTCGCACACACGAGAGACGCGCGCACTTTTTATGCGGAACTCGAACGGCCCGCCATGGAATTAGTCGTGTACCCGTGTATTACGCTCGTAAATTGATTTCCGCGCAGCGAAAGGTGAGGAGGCGTCCCTTTAAGGTCCGCGCGCGTCCGTAACCCTTAAAGATAACGGCAGCCATCTTACCTCGTGACGTCAACTCCGTGGACATTTCATCTCGAAGTTCACTGAGAAAATCTCGTGTTTCTGACGCGCGCGATTTAAGTAATTAATGAAATTATTACATACGACGTTTTTTTTTTTTTACAGAAGCTTGTTTGGATTGGAAATCAGTCATTTCTAAAAATGTTTTGCCACATACATATGTGGAAACCGCAAATCTATCCACCGCACAACTGACGTAATAAATGACTATAAAACCGGACGTGTTTATTGCGATGCGAAATGTGTACGTTACGAAAGACATTAATATCTCTTCACGACTTCACAGAGTCTTCTCTGAACAAAGCTGATTCCCGAGCTCTGATCCCGAAGCCAGTTTTCTCGAAGCACCCCGCGTGGTCACTTTTCAAAACTCAAACCTGTGATGGCCACAACAGCTTGTTTTGGACCAATGCGCGCGTTTTCTACAAGGGTTCGTGCGGGTTGTCAAAAGCGGGGAATAAAATAATCATTAATGTGCGGAGCTGCAAATAGGCGCTCCGGCGCGAGTTTAGGGGTGGTCTACCCTCGGATAGCCACGGGTGGCTCTTTTTGGGCCATGTATCACGGGAAAGAGAGTCTGAATAGATACATGCAGTCAACCAAGCCAGCTAGCATGCACCCACACGCATCCGCCTTTCCCGAGGTCTTTCGTACCCTCGTATTGCCGGTTGCAGCACAGATCTGACAAGCCCTGCTAACATAACTTTACCCTATAGAGCGCCAGTAAATCACCGCCTAAGGGCTGCTAAATAGCAAGCACGCTCTCAAAACTGAGGCGTGTCCACGCCCGTCAATATATGCGTGTGAGTGATGTGTATGTGTGTGTGTGAGATTCAAGACCGGATACGTATCCGCACATCTTGAATCGCCATTGAGTCTCGGCAGGTCACAGCACGATCCATGTATACTAGGGGATTGAAGCATGTTTATATCGACAAGGACGACTGTTAAGCTCGTTTAACATAGCTTAAGCCAACCGGCTAGTTTCCTGCTCAAACCGTGAAACACGACTTTATTCATGTAAGAATTGGATGCCAGAGAGTTGACAGGCGATTAACAACACACTCAAAAGTTTTCGAGCTTCCGGTGTACGCGAAAAATGGCAAACAAGAATTGAAATAAAAAAAAAAAACTGTTCGGTAAAAGGTCGTCACAGTGTTACGTCGATTTATACGTTGAGAAGTAAAAGAAAAGCATCTGTTGTCAAGTCGAACCCATCTTTACGACATTTGAAACACTATAAATTAACTCTTCATTAGTCGATCACCACCAGTAGATCATTTAAAGTACTTTATATATAGTATACATGTGTATCAGAAACACATCTGGAAGACGCATTGCCGATCGACAGAGACTTCCCATGAAAGCGGAACGGAACAGAATGTTCTCGTCGGGAGAGAGAGAGAGAGAGAGAGACGCAGAGCCGCGTTAACGACCGAAACGCGCTACAGATGCGTGGTAATTTACAATGACTATCGACGGGGGCCTGATCCCGGGGGGTGGTTTCTCTCCCGAATGAAGGAAAACGGAGGGTGGCGGAACGACATTCCCATGGCTTTGGATTACGCCGACCGCATCGAACCGAGTTTCCCGATTTGTGTGGAACCTGATATCCTTGCGAAGGGTCGTGAAATCAAGATATATCGCGCGACCGAAGCTGGACGTGCGGTCGGGAGCAGGCGGGGGAGAGCCACCCCTCGACGCGTCGTACTCGTCGATGTCGACGTCGATTCTCGTTCGCCGTCGCTATCAATCGAACGAACGTCACTTTTTCTACCTTTCAGCTATATTGGATCGGTCGCGGTATACGCGATCGATAGTATGCCACGCGCGACGCGCATTATTATCGGAGGCGAATTCCCGGGATGTCGTATTTCGCCGGGGGTTGTGACTCGATAAAAATTCTGATAATTCGCATTATTTGTGTTTCTTATATGTTTTCACAGACTTTACGGAAACATAACGATACAGAAAGTTTTTAACGATATAAAGTTCTTAAAAACTAGAAAAAGAAAAAGATTTACGTGTGCAGTAAACTTTCTTGACTATAAAGTTTATTATTAAAAATGTCTCATAAAAAACATTACGGTGTGAAATAACGATATTTGTAATTTGAAATAAATTACTTTAATTGTTAACACATATTTTTAATTTTCATTTACCACAGTCATTTTAAGCAATCAGAGTAGAATGTTTCCGTATCAAATATTCCATCGACAGACGCAGCAAATTCCGAATTGGGGTGCTATCAAATTTGTTAGTGTCCCTCATTAAATCCGCATTCACCCTCGGATCCGCCACCTTCGCTCGCCTCCCTCGAAGTTCAGCAGAAGGGCTAATAAATATCAGCCGGGATACACTTGCCCCCGAGTTTCTCACTCCGCGAACGACGTCGGCACGTGCATCCGCGTCCCGGTCCCATCCCAGATGACACCGTTTTTATTGACGGCGACGCCCGCACCGTGTCCGTAGTAATCATGGCCCGTAGATAGCGACGTCGTGCCACCGAATTGGTTTGGCCGTCTTCGGGGATATTGGCCGAGTTCGGGCTATCATGCGGAATTCATTGAATCGACCAAATGTCTTTCTGATCTGTATTACACCATTGTGGATCGTGACATTTAACTGAACTCCAAATTCTCTGACAAACTGATATTTAAGAAGTCAGAGAGAATAAACAATAAGTAATCGATAATAATTTTACGTCTATAAATAATACGAAAAATACAAATAAAAAATCACTTAATTACAAAGGATCGAATTTGAAGTAAGTCGATTGAAAGTTGCTCTATCAATTAATATTTTTAACTAAAAGTGTAATCGAAGATTACTTGTAAAATGAAATCGAGCGCGTCGGATTAGATATCTATGCGCGTTTAAAGGCAATCTTTTTCGTCCGATGTTTTGAGCACAAGTGACAGCGGTCGGTTTATCAAAAATTAACTTAACGCGCGCCACACGTGACGGTGCAGTATGTACAATCCCACAAAGTGAATTACTGACCGGATACGTCAGTGTGACATCCACAATGGAACGTGATGCGTTCTCCTTCGTTTTCCTGGGCGGAGGACAACTGTAGAAATTATTTATTAGCTGCGAGCGAGGGCAAGTGCCTATAAGTGGCTATAAGCCATCTATAAATGATAACCTATGTCGCAAATTATAAATTGCGTTGCCATCTGCTAATCGTCTGCCGTTGCTTATTTTTAAATGTCAATTTAACGCAAGCATGATTATCATAGTAAAATTATCAGATACGAATAAATTATTTATCTTTTTAATGTAATAAATTAATCTTGTAGAATCAACTATGTTCGAAATGTAAAATTAATATTAAATTGCGTGAAATAAATAATGCACGACTTCATAAATATTTATCGTAAAGAGTGATGGCAAAGAGACCTGTTTTTTTAGCCTATTTTTTGGACCTCGAATTTCAAACTTTTTTTTAGCCAAAACATTTTTTTTTGCCAAATAGTACTGTATGATGGAACATTAATCCCAGAGAAATTTTAAGATGAGTATAGGCACGGTTTCAGAGATATAAAAGGGCATTTTGAGCAGGAATAAGATTTGTCTGTACAAACATCATAATATCGCATATCGATATAAATATCGCATATCTATATATATCGCATATCGATATATATCGCATATCGATATAAATATCGCATATCGATATATATCGCATATCTATATATATCGCATATCGATATATATCGCATATCGATCTTCTTTTTGTTTCTAATTTTCGATCTCAGCAAAGTGTTAAAATTTGATTAACCAAAATGTAATATTAGATATGTCCAATGGATCATATAGATGATCCATTCGACAGAATATACCCTCAATATTACATAAACTTCAGTCACGCATTCTTTCTTATGCAATACACTCTGACTGGAAATCATTTTCACCCCCTTGTATCTTCCGAACCGTGCCTATGCTCATCTTGAAATTTTACTTGGATTAATGTTTCATCTAATAGTACTGTTTGCCATAAAAAAAAGTTTGAAATTCGAGGCCCAAAAAATGGGCGAAATTTGCCATCACTCTTTTTCACAAATCTTGTATTCACGAGCATCGAAATTAAATGTATACAGCGATGCAAGCTTCGAACTTAAGATATTTTAAAATATATTGTTACTAATAAGCAAATTAAATTAATTAAAGAAATATATCACTTCTTATCGCTCTTTTGCCATATATTAAAGCCGTTTGTATCCCGCCGTGTATCGATATAGTCACGTGTGATGGTGTCGATATATAATTATATCGCGCGGCAAAGATTGCGATCGCGTTTTAACTTGGCGTTGAGCAAATCGACGATAATCGTCTGTCCTCTTTGTTCTCAAAATCGGCGGCACGTAAATAACGATTTCACGTGCCGTCACGAGCAGGTGCGGATCCGACCGAGTAATCCTCGCCATCGAGAAGTGGATCGATCGCCACCTTTGTACGCGCGACTAATTTCGATTTAGCACAGGCTTTATGCGGCAGTTCGCGGGGAAAAGCAACGGAAAGAGATCACGAAAGAAGGCGAAGGTGACAATAATCTGCATGGAAGTAGCTAGTTTTTGCCGCGAAGTCGCGCGGACTATAGCACAGAAACTAAAATTGAGGCGCGATCATTTACTTGTCACAACTACTTTTAACGCGCGCGAGACAGCTGAGCAACTTTCGCACTGTTTGCAAACTTGCCTGTGCATTATTGTATAAAAGCGGATATATCTTTTATCGTGCGACTCATAATTGTTGTTATACCGTAGAGACACTCGGACGATATGTAAAGTGTATTTTAACATTTGCACTGCTTGTATAACGCGAGAATTCGATATAAAAGATGTGGTTATTTTACTTCTCTTATACGTCTCTTTTCCATCAATTATTCTACATCATTATTCCACATCGTCGATCGACCTTTATCAACTTCTCTCTTAATAAAACTCATCCCGGTCAGATTGCTGATCGGCAACTGGTTTCAACTATATACACTTGTAATCTAGGATCGAGACACACGTGTCGTGTTGTCAGCGGCACGAGCCGGTGCCAATGAAACGAGGGTGACATCGAAGATCCGCTGACACTTGACTCTACTTGGGTGAGATCGTTACCTCGGAAAATGTTTCGATCTAAGTGATTAACCGCACTCGGGTCGCGTGAACCCGCTCTCAAATTACATGAGATGTTTCATGCAACCCGATGAAAGTTACATCGCCATTCGACACATTTTCATTTTGTAAACTTTTCTGTGTAATACATTATATAGAGCCGTCTTATGTTGTGTTAATTAAGATCATGAAAATATTTATAACAGTTTGAAATATTTTAACAATTTGTAAAATTATCTTAAATATAAATAAATTGTTATTTATGATATATTTTATCTTTCTATAATACTTGCAAATTAAACACCAAAAAATTATATTGATTTTTTCAAAACATATTTATTTGAAAATTCCATGAGAAAAATATATTTCTAGAAAAAAATGTTTTCCCTCACAGTAAACGCGAATGTTTTCCCTCACAGTAAACTCAACGAAGAACACGCGACATTTTTAATACTTCATCGATGCGTTCGCGTGAAGGCAGGCGTGGAAAAGTGTGCGCCGTGCAAAGAGCAAAGCGAACGTTACGAAGTGCGCAGCTGCCGATGTGCACATTCGATCTCTGTACACACTCGCAAAAGCGATGATTTCCTGTCAGAAAGGACGGGAATATCCCACGTAAATCTACTTACGTGGTCGCGGCCTCGCCGGCGCGCTGTGAAACTGTCGTGACAGGAAGAAAGGGTTGCGCGCCTCGCTCACTGACATTTATCGTGACACGAAAATGAGGTCGTGTACGGCCAGAAGTCAAGAGCTCTCGCAAAACTGCCGCCGCCGCAGCCGGAATATTTGACACAGAGCTTCCATCACAAGGAGAATGCATGTAACCTGAGCGTCTGATCACGTAATTGCATTGCATCGCGTTTCCCCCGGTGTTCGTTAACGTAATCGTGAGGATTGCGCGCATTGTCGCTGCTTGGACAATGCATGTCTCGCATGCAAATATCTGTTATATAAATCTTATGTAATTAAATGTCTACCATGTCACACATAGACAATATTTTTTATCACTATAATTGATAATCAGATTTCATTGTAATTATAAGTAAAATTGCAATTATTATTCATACAGAATTTTATCTGGAAAATTACTTTGTCGATTTAAAAACAAAATTTTTAGTTCACACAACTTTTGAAAATTTAATGTAATCAACAGACGGCTTTATCACATTGCTGTTGTCGTTGACAGTTTTATTCTTGAGAACAACAAACAACGCTCATTATCACATGTAGTGTTTTTGTGACACCTTGTCAAAATGTAGCCATTTTACAGCCATCGATGACATTATTGCTCGAAAATTTGTTTCATTTTTTCAAATTTAGAAATAAATGTACAGAAGAAAGCGTACAAATAAAGTGGATAAGACAGCAATTCAAAGCTCAACTCTATAAATTTTAGCCATTGCAACAGTTGAAGTGCGAGCTGATGCATTGTCTTGAATTATTGAGAACGTTCTACTTTCGCGAGCTGTCACACAAATTACGTGCTATCTAAACGTCGTTTCAGATACTTATCAATCGCCTTACGTGGATGATCACGGGCGTTCTGGCGAGAAAACGAGAGGCAGAACCGTCCCGAGTTCCGCCCTTGGAAAATAAAGAAAAATATTCATGTACATATATATATATCTAGGCAAGCGTGTTAAGAGGGCGGAGGAGACGCGACGAACGGACAGATGGCTCCCACGCCGAAGAGAGAGCGGCACCTTGATTTGTGGTCGAGCATTTTTCAAGCCATTTGGCCGGAGCCGCCTATAATTTCCGCCGTTGGCCGCTCGCCGGCCGCGCTCGCGTGTTTTCCTGCCTTCTGTTTATTTTCTTAACGGCCGAAATAATAAGCGCTCACAACCGCCACGCCAGTCTACCGGCTGGCTGCATTTGCACTTGCGACAAGAACGCGCAGCGGTGTGCGCGCGCGGTAAACCGCGCGCACGCGTGCGTACACGCACGTGCTGCGTGACAATACCGGCACGCGAGGAGAGTCCGCGCGTCCTTCGCGAAATCGGACTTCTCGGTAACGGTCTGTTTCCGGTCGAAGATGATCTCTGCTTGCGGTCACCGCAAAAATTCTTTATATCAAAGACGAGTATTGCAATTCAATTGTATTTTCTTGAGTCGACGCGGGAATTTTATTTTATCTCTTTTACGAGCTTCGAATTGTTGTACGTATATCAGTAATACGTAATTGACAAAAGTGTTTAAGCAAATAACGTTTAAAAATTATTTAATACGAAAAGCAAACATATAAATCTCAGTTTGTAAAATGCTTATAAAGTGAGAACTTTGACATTTTGTTCGAGCTAAAGCTCGACAAACGAAATTAAACACATTCTTAAGATCTTGTAATAAAATCCGAGAAGCGAAGTAACCGACAATCCAAACATGTCGAAGTCAACGAACTGCAGCACGCCCGCTTACGCGCATTTCCGAAACATAGTTGCACACTGGGTGGCTCGTCTGTTCTCCGTGAGCTGTCTGGTGGCGCATTCAAGAGCGGCCCATTGATACCGCGGTGGAATCATTCACGACGCATAAACATCTCGTATTACACGCACCGAGGATCGGAGCAGCACGGGTCCGGATGCACGAAGAGCAGAGTCATGGTCGCGCGGCAGCGAATTACCAGCGTATAACCATGTTGCACAGTCATCCGTGCGCACACCCCGCGCGTCATCCCTTTCCCGTCCCGTCGTAATCACGCCAGAAGAAACGCCTCTCGCGTCACTGTCCACACGCAAAATCGTTATGTGCTAATTAACGTTTGGACATGGTGCCGTGGCGAAGCTTCATTGCCTCCAATCAGGCTAATTGTATTGCAATCGTTTTGCTGTGCCGTCGCTCGCGTCGGTCGCACATCCTCCTTACGTGCGTGCACGCCTCGGCTTCGCGGTCGCCGCCGGCGATTATGCTATATCCGCTGATAATCAAGCGTGACGCGCTCGTCGCCGCGCCGCGCGGTGTTTGCCACTCGTGTGTTCACGGTTTACAACACTTAGGTTTCAAATCGTTTCGACATTATCAAACATGGAGAATACTGAAAAGAATCGAATACAACGTTTCAACTAAAGATTTTCAAGCTCTTTCTTTCTATCTCAAAGAAACATTAAATTAAATAATTTAGATAACGCCGAAGAAACAACATTTCTCTTCGTCATGTGTAATAAATAATAATTCGAAAATTCGTGAGCGCACAAGATGTTCGTAGAAATAAAGGAATTCGGCTCTTCTGCGCGCAAAAGACAAAAGTCCTGGACGTTTGCGGTAACCAAATGTGGACGATTTAAATTCGTGCAACGCGCAACATATTTTTTCGCAAAATGCATACCTCGCGTCGCGTATTCGTAAAAGTTTTACATGAAATCGCGGTAAAACGCTGTCGGGAATCGAGAAGATAGGGACAAGCGTAGCCGGGGATAGGATGTAAAAAGAAACAAAGGATGCGGGCGAGCTTCCGAGTATTATTGGACCGGGCTCGATGTCCGATTGCCAATAGTTCGCATCTGTTCGTCCTCCTCCACCCTCCGGGAGCGTCGCCGCCGAGCGGACACTCGGCGTCCATCTTGACCCGAAAGTTACCAAACTGATATACCCGAATCTCCTATGCTGATACCAATAACTTGAAATTCTTTTCGTGAGCGGAATTTTAAAACAACCGCGCAATCCTGCCGGCGATCTGGCGATTTTTATTGCGACGATATCTATCATCGCAAGAACGAGTTACAATTTGCGATCAAACAAGCGTGTCGTGACGCTTCCCGAAAAAAACACGTGATTTAATTAATGTTAAAGAATTTCAAAACATAATTATGGTAAGCTTTTTCGACTTTCTTTGCGTTTCAAAAGTAAAGTTGATGATTTATAGATTGGGACGATTATACGCCCTCGGCGTACGACCTGACGCGTGCCACCGCGACGCTTCTATAACAGTATTAATCCCAGAACACGAGACGTACATTTCCCCTTCTCCGATTTCACTGTGTGCATGCGACACTTTAATATAATATTTTAAATTACATGAAAATATATATAAGATATCTACTTTTTTTATTATAGAAATCAATTTGGTTTTAAAACAGTTTTTTACTTAATTTTTTTAATTTCGCTCTAAGAAAATCACCGTCAAATTATCTCACGCAGAATTTTTAATTGTAAGCGCATTAATTCTAAAAGAAGACGAGTCACTCTCGATATCGACCCTCATATATCTTTTCTCCCCTTTTACAAATTACAGATAACGCGCGCACACGTGACCGCCTCTCTTTTTCTCTTACTATGTATATATATATATATATATATATATACGTATATCCGCCCACTGGATTCGCAACAGCCCCGTAAAAGAGATCGCTCGGCGACGACCGGGGGGGTGCGCGTCTTGCACGCGCCGACAAATTGTTTGGGCCGAGTCAGTTAGTCGCGCCGCACAATAGAGTGGCACTTGGCAGGATCCTGCTCCTCCTCTCTCGTTACAACGCATTACATTTATCTCTCATCCGCGCGCACGGCTCTTCATCCCTCGTGAGCGTACGCGCTACCTCCCTCGGACGCAACTTCGTCACTATGGCAACACGCCGAATCGCGCAGAGGCGCTAGATCTTTTAGAGTTCGAATCGCTTTGATTCGGTCATTTTCCTAATGAATCATTTATTCAAAAGATAATTAGACGATCGCAAGAAAGAGGGAGAAAATCTTCCATCTGACGTCAGTGAAATCTAATTCAAGGCTACGTTGAGGATCCAAGACTTGATTAAAAGTAATCAATTACTGGCAATTAATATTGTTATTATAAAATAAATACTAAAAAATCAGTTCAACTTTTTCTACTTCCATTTCTGAAATACAAGATAATTATACAAGATAAGGTAAAATATGATAATTTGTGTTGTTTTACGTTGTTTGTGTATTTGTGATTTCTCAGAAAACCCTTGTCATATTTAGCGTTTAACAGATTTAATTTTTGACACTTTTTTTAGTATATCATAAATTTACTTTGTAGTCTATTCTTTTCTTTTTACAATATAAATCTAATTTCACAATTGTTTAAAAAGTTAACCGTAACGATCACTAACAAAAGATAGATTTGACTTCTTTCTATCGACTTCAAAAGTTGTATCCGACCTTGAGGTTTTTCCTTCCTCAAATATTTTTTCCCAATGTCAAAAGCAACAAGGACAACGGTAAGAGCAACGATATACGCACGGCACGTGGCAAGGACAAGATAACCTTGAAATAAAAACATCTCAGGTGTTTCGTTTAAATCCCAATACTTTTGGAATGATTTTTTTAGAGCGGAAGTTGCCGCTCGATAAGGAACTTGCCACTAAAAATAAGTGTTACTGCCATTACTTTAAATTTTTTGCTATCTATTTTATTTCAGTTGTCATCAATAGTTATTGCTTCTAATCAAACGTAGTTCACTTTACCGTTACGGCTCTAAACATCCGTAATAAAAAACGGAGTTATAAAACACTAGTAGAAGCACTAACACCAAAGAAAACGAACACACACACACATAAGCCGAAGACTAAATCTAGAACAGAAAAAGACGCAGAAAGCTTAGACATACTAAAAGCTAAAAACAGATCTTTTTTTTTTCAATTATTTTATGCGAAATTGTTTTCTAAGAAAAATTTACATTTCTCAGAATTACAAACAAAAATTCTTAATTAATATTAAATATTCTCTGTAAAAAGTGGTACTTTCACATCTCATTATAATCAAGAACGACGATAGAAGCGTGGCAGGATAAACTGTCAAAGAAAAGAGCATCCGAGAGCTATCTACGCATTAAAAATCGATTTATTAAGATTCCGCCCGATAACACTCGTCGTTTCGAAAATAACGGCAGCGACGTGGTTCCGTTTTCTCGATTAAAAGGAAGAGGGGATCGCGAATTATCTTTCAGACCGCGTCGTTTTATCGTCTCACTGACGCTTTTCAGAGCACCTTTCGCAAAGGTCGCAGGTTAAAAGTTTTGGGGTCACGTACTTACATTCTCCATCCCTTCCGCCGCGAACCTTTTGCGAACGCACAGGAAGTGTACGTGACGTAGATATAGAGCTTTCTTCCATTGGCGTTCTCTATACGGCCATCTATGTCGCGATCAGATAGCAAAATCCGCAATTATTTCATAAGAGGTCTCTCTCCGCTCACCCTCTTCCTTCGCTATCTCGCTGGACGGCGGTCTCTCCGGAGATCGGAGCCGCTTCCTTTCTTCGCGAGTAATGATAGCGGACCCTGTAATTCGCGCGGCTTTTAAATTGCCGCCGCCGCCGCCACTCCGGTGGACCGCTTAGGCAGGTGCCGTGATTCGATCACCCCTTTCGGTGTTATATTTTTTCTCGCGCGCCTTCTCGTGACGCGCGCGTAAGTTCGAAAGGAAGACGTTCTAAAAAAAAAAGTCGTGCGTGTTTCTTCAAGATCCTTTGAAGAATTGTGATCTTTCCTCGACGTTACTAATTCTCTTGACTTAGGATTTAATTTACAGTAAAATCAGTAAAATTTTATATTTGTGTCTCTTATACGAATATAGATTTAAAGATCACGGTTGTCAGAACGGAAACTCTAATTCTCGAATTTACAGCAAGATATTATGAAGAAAGCTCATTGTCGGATTAAGAAGTCGGTCGAGTTAACTGCACGAGCAGGTGCAGTTTGCCCGCCTGTCTACCTGTCTACCTGGCGTCGCACAAATTCTGCCATTACTGCCTTCTGGTCTTTAACGAACTCAATTATAATTCGTTTAGGATGATCCGCGGAGTCGATGATCGCGACGAGGACAGAGGACGAATTAAGGCCTGCGAAGTCAGTCGAAAATTTGAGTTCCATTTCGCTTTTCTCTTTTTTCCCTTCTCTCTCTTTCTCTTTCTCTTATTCTTATTCTCTAGTTCCGAGGACACGCCCGGGCTGATCGTCGTCGTTAGCATGTTGTTGTAGTCGGGACGCAATTTAACGATCATTTTCACGTCGCAATTTCGTGCACCTTCCCGTCCCTCTAATGTCTTCATAACGCATGGTCCGCGTGAAATCCATCAACGTCGCTCCTACGTTTTATAACGTGACGGTCGCGTGTCCTGCCCGCGAGCAAATTGCCGAGTCCTGATGTGCTATAGTTTTTAAACAAGCTGCAAAGTCGTCGTGCGAACGCGACGTCGAATCCGAGTCGGACGAAGTTGAATCGCGAGGTGATTTCGTCACGCTTTCATGACTCAATTACGACGCTTATATATAAAGCGCGCTTTGATCTCGACTTTTCGTGATTAGCTCTCGATCATTTGATACGATCTACGGCATATGAACTAATAAATACACGTAACCTATACCTATCGCTTGTAGAGTATCTTCTGAAGGACTGATCGCTTTCATTGAACGGAAACGCGATTTATTGTATTTCTTAAACTTCAATTAAGAGAGCTCAAGTTTTTCTAAAATAAACTAAATACGATGCGGTGTAATTATTGTATATATATACGTTGCAACACGTGATGCAATGTGGAAGTTGGCGCTCACGGTATGGAAATGACTCCGCTCGAAACAATTATCCTCGGGACACTAATTTCAGCGGGATCTCAAGACTCGAGCGTGTCTTTGCCCTATGACCTCGGAATTCCGGAGATACTTGTTACCTTAAACCCCCGTCGTTCCTATCGTTGGACACATTGATTCCTCGGTTCGTTGTGGGCGGGTCTGCGTGCGTCGAGAGATCAGTTCGGATCGCCTCTCGTCTTCTTTGTCGATCTTGTCTTCGAGTTTGCCTGCTCGGTCCGACGCACACACACACAGACAATAGTAGATCCGCCATTACCATTATCCGTAATTATCATCGAGTCCACGTCCCTCGCTTTTGTCGACAGACACGACGATGCAGCTTCGATCGGAACGAAAACCACGTCGATGTAGGTACGTCGATCTGATCTTTGTTAAGGTAAATGCGCCTCACGAATGAATATTTCAAAGTTAACTGATGAGAATTCGGACTTGTAAATCTGTAATCTTTGAATCTCTGGCACGTTTGTATTGAAAATGTTTTAATTTCTTTCCGTATGTAATATTATTGTAATTAGCTGTTAATTATTTTTTTACATAAATAAATTCCACTCCGCACTCGCCGAATAAAATAACTAACGCGAGAGATTATTTTTTGGGACTCTTTTTTTATCCAATAGATTCAATTAGGTTGTCCGCTAATTGATGGAGAGATCAGAGCAATAACGTCGATTTCAGACCGAGTCCGGTTGCTGAAAACGTTTTTCGACGACGATTAACATTCTTCGCCGCTGTTAATGATTGCCGGCCGGTTTGTAAATTCGCGCCGCCCAATGCCGATAACTCGGATTATTTAGCGCGACGCTCGTCTCCCAATCCGCGTGCGGCCTTTTCGAGATCGTTATCCGGCCGGTGATAAAGCCCGAGGACACGCGCGCGGTTTCATTAGTCACCGCTTGCGAGGGACGAATTTTTACGACGCAACGAAAACCGGTACGAACAGTTCGGATTCCAAACACTTGTAGATCGATGCGGGATAGTGTCAAGCCGGACGATAACTCGACTAATTATCGGGACCGTTGAAGTCGCACACGATACTTCGGGGTGTTGGGAGACTGCGCGCTGGAATTTCGGTAGATACTTTTACACGAGGGCGCTCAATTTATTAGCCGCGAGAACGGGTCCCCTTTTTACCAGTCTTCTTCTTCTTCTGCTTCTTCCCGGACCCCGAGAGATTAACTACGGACCTCTCGAAACGTGTTTGTAAGTCCTCCCGCGATACGATCGACGCGCGCGCGCTGATCTAGGCACGCTTGGCTCTTTAAACTCTCTTCGACACTGGCGCCTCTTGTTTCGTCTTCTTTTTATCCTCTAGTCTTGAATATATCAATCGTCTTAGAACTGCCTTTGCACATATGTCTGTTTTTTTAAATAATTTTATACATTCTCGATATTATACAATTTTTTTCACGAAGTTTTTTTTCGATTTTTTGGATTATTAAAAATTGGCGACTTTTTTATAAAGAAAACATGAAAAAAGATCTTTTTAATATCTCAAAAGAAAGATAAATATTTTGAAAGATAAATAAGCTGCTCCAATTTCGAAACTACCGGAAGTCGAGGAAACAGCTGACACGACTTAGCCGCCGATTCCCTTAAGCACCGAAACGGTGCTAACTGAGACGTCGGATCGTCCGCGCTTTATCGGGACAGGATCTACAGCCAGTTGCCATTTAGTTTCCTTAGGCGAGTGAGGACGATATCCACACGCGTTCGAACATCCGATACATACGCTTCGTGGATCCGGCATCGATTCCAACGTTTGCTGATTAAAGATTTGAATACGTATCGGTGTTTCTTTTGTAACTGCACGTATCCGATAGTCAAATATTTTATAAAAAATGTTCAGAAATCATCACGCCTAATTTTGCCAGTTTCATCTTACTAATTTATCCAGCAAGTTTAATCGCAAATATTACTTCCCTTTTTTTTGGAATAATTTCCAAATAGGATAAGCTCTATTACATGTACCAAGTGAGTTTTGCGAGGAAGAGAGTCCAATATCGATGCCGCTACTCCGCTCGCGTTGGCACGAAGTCACGGGCCGCGGATGGACTTCGAAGGGGGGCAGAGTTCGTCGAAGAGAGGATAAGGGTGAGAGGCGGAGGAAGAGAGCGAGCGGGCGGATGTGTCTGAGGTAATTGAGGCTAGGGGTCATCCGGGTCGCAAGAGTCACGAGTCACGAGCGAGCGGCCGCGAACAATGCCGAGCGGCTCTTCTTGTTCATCTTCTTCTTCCTTCTTCCCCTCCCGTCTCTCCTCCTTCTTCCTTCTTCTCGTCGTCCTCTTCTTCTTCCCCCGAGGGCTCCTCTTCTCCTCTACCGTCCGTTCTCCAACGTTCGCCTCTTACGTTCTCCGGTTCGTACGAGTACGGCCGGTACCGCCGAGCCAATCGCCATCGGCATTGCTTCGCGTCGCCTCTGTACTTATTAGATTTGATCCGAGCCGCAGATTAACATTGAAACAAACGTTATTTATGACGCGCGGTATCACTGCGAAGCAGGCCCCGGTGTGATGACCTACGATATTCCGCGCCGACATCGTGCATCGGATCCCGCTGGCTTCGCGTTTTCTCTTTGAAGAAAAGAGAGAGAAGAAAGAGGGAGTAGAAGTGAGAAAGAATGAGAAGTCTTGAGGGAAGTCGCAGGAAAAGGAAACACTAGAATCCCTACGGAAGAATATAAGAGCGAATGAGAGAATCTTCAGATAAAACGATATTGTTGGCAAACGCTAGTAATTGCAATGTTTTGTTAAAATATAATTTTGTAAAATTTTTGAAATCTGTTTTCTTAAATTGATCGTGAAGTAATCTGTAAAAATCGCCGCTATTTTCAAAGATGACAATAAGACTTAGGGATGAGAGCGAGAGACAAACAATCTCCCACGCCACGGAGCTCGGTGTGGCCGGGCAAATCGAAGACAAATTAGCGTTGCGTGATGCGCGTTGATTCTCTTCGATAGCGAAACAACGGTTACGTATACACTCGATTGACGATACACAGCCGCGGGCCTCGTCTGTGTGAACGCGTGCGCACTCAGAACATCAGCCTTTGATCGCAATACGTATGCGACTGTGTTATTACGAAAGAAAAATTAAACGTATTATAAACATTTTTGGTATAAATATCTTACAATAAATGTGTACATGTTTAATAGACAAAAATGAGTATAAAAGAAAGATGAACGCATAGTTAAAGTTGTCTCGCTTCGAACAAAATTGAATATCGTTTCGCGTGTATCGATTGAACGACATTGAGTTGCCGGTTCCGCGGACTTGTACTTACACGCCTCACTCTATGTTTTCGCGCACCTGTTGTTCGACGAGTACTTCCTTCTTCGACAATCCCGGGCTGTCACTCGACAACGCGTTCAACAGAAAACATATACGTAGGAAGACAGCTGACGTAATGCCAGTTGGCATAATGCTTTTATAAAAGCCATCTTCTTCTCGTACAAAGAAGGTTTTCCTTTGTTCCTTAAAAGTTTTAAAAAATTCTAATCTTTGAAAAAAAATTCAATTTTTTAACATGTAGAGAGTTTTAATCGATCAAGAAAGTTTATAAAAGAAATCTCTCGGTGTTTCTTCAATGATTGTTTCATATCGCGAGGTGAAAGAATGTAACGGCAATGGCAAGGAGCAATCGATAGGATGAAACATGGATTAAACAATCCCATGACAAAGGGACGAGCAAAAGGACGCGTTTGGCGGAAGGAACTGTAACGTCCCTTCGAGTTAATTACTAGCAGCGAACCGGCGTGAACTCGAACCTCTCTCGAGCGTCTTGTGCCTTTACCTGTAATTTACGTGCCGAGCTTTAGATATCCGCCGTTGTTGTTCCACTGTTGCATTTCACTTCAGGTACAACGCTTAATTAAACTCCGCGTGTAGCTGCTGAGACGCGCGGAGGAGCGCATTCTCGTCCGACTGAAAATCAGCCTGGTGGATAACAGGATTTCGCATCGCGTGTGTCGCTCGCGACAAACAATCAGCGAGCATCCGCGCATGCAGTTGTTAGGAATTAAGGCGATTTCTTCGTAAGCACTTTCAAAAAGCAGATGGAAGTTGTTTTACTTCGCGGAAAAGGCGCGTCTTTGAGAATATTGTGTATAAAAAGAAATCTTTATGAGAGCCAAGAATACAATTATTTTTTAAATTAAACATTACATAAGAGGAATATTGAAGTTTTAATAATGATTTGATGATGTCAGAAATTTATCTAATTTCGAGATTCTGCAACACGCAATGTCTTACCGATAAAACTCTAAACACATATACGAATTCGTTTTTTCTGCGAAATAATCGAATTAACAGTTAATATCATTTTTGTTGATGCTGAGTTGAGATCGCAGGAGAGGTTCGCGCAGAATAAAAGTGATTCCAGGTGATTTCACGAGCCGATCGTGGCGGATCACACGAATTATCGGGTTCCTGTTAGTTGCGTGCCGAGTGTTGCGCGCCCTGGCCCAAACGGCTCTTCTCCTCACGACAGGACAATTGCCGCGTTTCCTGATATAGTTTGCGCCCTTCCAAGTGTAACGGACAGAAAATCCGCGATTGGACGTCGCTCTACCGCGAAAGGTATCTCGCAAGAGATTTTCTCTCCGATTCTTTGCGCAATCCCGATAATTTCGCAGTTCCATAATTCGCCTAATCGATGGAACGCCGACGGCGATGCATTGCGAAACTTTTACGTTGCAAATAGTTACATAGGATTGCACAAATTTCATTTATTTCATACAAATTGATATATTATAAAATTGTATTAAAAAATTTTGACTTTGCTTCTAGTTTTATTTTTCTTCTTCTTCGAACCACATTAAACTTATGAAAATCCTAAACTCATGTATACGAGAATATCAAATAATGTACTCCTTGAACATGTTATTGTAGTCGAATATGTGATTACATAAGGGACGAGAGCGGTGAATAAAAAAGCAAATAGTCACGATCTAGCAAAAATTGGAGCGAAATATATGCGCACACACAAAAGAGGAGACATGAAAAATGAGCGACGCTTTTTAATGCGTGCTCTACTCTGTTTCCCCAAATACAGACGATGGCCACGGTAATACGGAGGATATCGTGGGGAAATAACATCTCGATACGGGGAATAATCTAGAACCTAATCCACAAGTCCCCTTTATTTCTATCCAAGACTCCCCTTCGCACGTTTAGTGGCGATATATGACAGCTTATTTTCAAAAGGCGACCTGACGATCCCTAATAGGATCGATACGTTTCACAAATATAATCGAACGATCATAGTTTATCTCGCCCGTCTCTCACGTTGCTCTCCAAAATCAATCTACATAACGGAATGGCCTTACGCGAATGTTTGTTTGCGGATATAAATTCGCTTGTTTCATCCCAAGCTAATAAAATTCAGAAAACTGTAGTCCGCGATTTCAGCACTCAAAATGGAAATCAGTTATTTACAAGTTATGCATTAAAGTGAACAAATTATAAAATTAATAAAACATTGAATCAATATATTTAACGTGTTTATATATATAAAATTCAGCAAAATTAAATTATAACAATATTATATATATATATATTATATACGTATATGGTTTTAAATATAAAATATAAATATAAAATTCTATCAAAGATTTTCTTCCTTTGAATTTTCTTTTCAATGTAACGTGCAATAACTAGAAATAGTAACTAGAAATTCAGAGAGTCGGCTGACTTCGGATTCGCATCGACGAGTGCAGTTCTCGTAATTCTTGCCTGTGAGGGGAGCCAGCGCGCTCAAGCCAATCATCGTTGCTCGAAGGAGCGTGAAGTAGGAGGAGCCGAAGGACATCCCCGTTAGCCGTGTCCTGACGTGGCGTGCGCGGTGCAAATTGGCAGCTTCCTTCCTGCCGACGCTTGATTCGCCACCATCGAAATCGCTCGAGCGTCGAGATCGAAATCGCAAGCGGTTACCTCGATCACGGATCGCCTCGGCTGCGATTTGTGAGAGAATCGGGCTCACGCGATCGTCAATCTTGAGAATTCCTCGAGCGGATGCTATTGTATTGCTAAACAACAACCAACTTTGCAAATAGTGATTCTGCAATCTGCCAAGAATAGATACGTAAATAAATTAGCGAAATGGAAAAAACTGATCGATTCTTCTGTTGGATCGCAAAATATACTTCTCAAGATCCTTGATTCAGTTTGTTGCAGAAATTGTTGACGCTGTTGTTGAAAAATAATCGCGGGACGAGTCACGTTAACGAATAATGTTAGAACGTCAAGAATGAAAGATATGTAATCGGATATAGACGCATAAATAAAGTAGCGCGTTTCTCTGTCGAATAAATAAAAAGCATTACATTTCCCGCTCAGTGGCGATGTAAATTTAGCGTTGAGCTCGTTACATAACTTTCCAGGAGAACTCACGATATCCCATTCGTAACATTACATCTTTCCGAATTTTTAATGTGAAACGTGTTTCATCCAAATCGAGCTGGGTCTCGTTAAAAAAGAAATTAAAATAGAAAAGCAATTGAATAGAGCACAGATATATGACGTTATTCTATAATAAAGAAAAAAACATGATCTCCCTCTTTTTTGTAGTAGCTGTAATAAATATAAATATAAACAACTATTCTCTGTAAAGAAACGCGGAACACTGTGTTGCATTCATAAATTACAAGATCTATCATGGAGATGAGAGTGAACACGCTTCTCCCGTCTTCGAGTTCATCTCGGAAGAGACCGAGAGCAACGAGAGGCTCGACGAGAGGAGAAGAGAGGAGAAGAGAGGAGAGAGAGAGAGAGCCCGCTCGCTTAGTCGCGGTACAATGGGGGATCAATATCCCGCTGGGGAATAAACCCCATAATCCCCCGGCATCTGTGGGCCACCTGCAGTCGAGCGTTTCGTCACGGGTTAACCGCGCGTTTTCCTCGGTGTCACACAGCCGCGCGAGGTGATTCCAAATATTTGGACAAGATTCCCAGACCAATCCCCATTGTCGATCGATTTCGGAAATTCTTCATGATCCGTCTGATCAAAGCTTAACAACTGACTTTCTAATCCCTGACTTCGCGACTTCGTAAAAGCGCAAAGCCGTTAATCTCACGATTTTTCAGTAAGTGTATTTGACAACCTTTTTCAGTAATATGTTCAGTAATATGTCAATCAAGAGTTGAGATGACTAAAACATTCAAAATCTACCGAACTGTATCACACGAATAAAGTTTTTGATATTTAGTTGAGTATTTTTTGAATAATCTTTATTTTATTTAATAAACATCGTTTGATCTATTTGTTGGTTCATCATTATTGTGTGAATACGCAACAGTTCATTCATTTTGATAGTTTATTTGTGCGACCGTTTATGATGGATGTGATTTTATTCTCGAAAACTTTAAGAAATCCCTCAAGAGAATCGATCGATCATGAATCCGGTGACAGCCTCGAACAGAGAATTACGCGGCTAGTCAAAAGCCAAGGACTTCGTTTATTCCTTGTTGCTCTTCTGCCGTCGTTTGGTAATTTTCCTAAAAAGGCGAGAAACGTCACACACCTGGTGGCTTACAATCCCAAAATCTGTCGGAAAACTGGAAATATTTTCGCAGCACCACGCCAAACTATTGTCGAACACGGAATTATTTCGAAGAGCATAGCTTTTATTTATGCTACAAAACTGATCGATTTGCTGGTTGCGAAAGAATTTATAAGTTACAATAAAATTAACTAAATAAAATTACATATTTTACAGTTAAACAAATTTTACTACTTTTCTTTTTTATAAAAAACAAAATATGATTCAATTTCAATAGAAGGTAATTTTTGAATACTCGTAATTTCTGTATTGTATTCTGTGTCAAACTGAAATTATGGTTTTTTATAACATTAGCAAATTCTGAATTTTCTTCAATTTTCGAATAATGTCTTATTTACAAAAAAATGTAAGATCTCTTGGGTGGCGCAGTAACAAAACTTTACAAAACAGATAACGATAGACTGCTGGCCAAGTTTCTTTTCAAGTCAAGAGCATGATCGATCATCACGACATTTGGATTACGTTCTATTCAAAAGAACATACAGAATACTCTCAGCAGGTAGCGAGTCTGCAGGACACTAAATCGCCCGTATAGATTTGATGAGGATATTCCAGCGTGCTCGCGTTTTCCGCTCCGTAAGTAGTCGCCGCAGCTAAAAGCGTACCGCTTAATTGCGCGACTGAGGTTTATTATTTATTCGCAAAACCATTGTGCCTAATTTATCGTGTGTTTTGCTTATCGACGTTTACGACCGTAATGGCGCTCGATCCAACGCAAAATCCATCGGCGGTGCTGTTTGAATTTTTCAAAAGACCGAGGCGTCGAATCCGTGACGGATTTCCGAGCGCTTATTTGGTCTCCGCGTCGCCGTCGCAAACTTCCCGCGTGTCAAACAGATGTAAATCATTCGCCACGTCGACCAAATTTTAATGACCGCGTTGCGAGCAACATTAAATAGCGCATTGAGTGCAAACGTCATGTACGCTTTTAGAGCGAAAAGAATAGAGAGAAACTCTATAATTTTTCTAGAAAATAAAACGAAAATATTATTATACATATAATATATGTAATATATTGTCGCTGTAAAAATGTCACCTTTTCACAATCTATTTCCTTTTTTTGATTTAAAAGAAGCAAGAAAAAACTGTCACTTCTATTGATTTTTACCGAAAAAATACCGAGGGAACGAAAAAAAACCGCACCGAAAGAAGAAAGCCACCGACCGACCGATCGACCGACCAGTTTGCGATAGGCCGAAGTATCGGAACCCAATTCCAACAGCCGATTGGATGTCGAATGCAGTCGATTTTCCTTCCAGCTGTAAATCGAGATTAGCGACGACGCGCGGTAGGTCGTGCATGCGCGCGCTCGAGAGAACGAGCGAATGAATGAATAGAAGTACCTCTATCTGGCGGAGATGGAAAAGAGGGGCGGAAAGAGGCGAGAAGGGGAGTGAGTCCGGGGTCTCGGGTTTCGCCCTTCGAGGACTTCTTTCTCTGTCCTTCTCTCTTCCCTCCTGCCGTCTCTTTTGACCTCTCGGTAGTCATCCAGACTACCCGGCTCGTTTCTTAACTCACCTAGCTCGGGTGTCGCGTAAGCCCGATCTAACGAGGACCAGACTCTCGGAGAGAGTCTGAAGCGCGTCATTATACAAAGGCTGCGATTCGTCGACTCTTTACAGAGGAGGAAAGGAGAATCAACCTAATAATGAGTTCCTTTATTGCGTTAGAAGTGACCGCAAAACTACCGATGCGTATCTCAATGAAAACGCATTTGTGTCATTTGGCGACAAATGTCTTAAGTTTTAATTATCTTGTGCGTAACTCCAACGGTTGATTTATTGCTTTAACTTATTACTTGTGTTAATAAGTGATTAACTTCAAATTACGCAGCTTGATTTTTAAACTACAATGAATACTTCCGCCTAGCAAATTACTTGTGTGTGAGTTTATAATACTATTCGTCAATTTACTCTGTACTCTGTTATGGAGCAGCAAATGTCGTATGTTGCTCTCGCATGAGTAGCACTTCGAGCATGAGAGCGATAATGTATTATTACTTTTGTTTTATCTCCGTTTGTATTGTGCCATTACTCAACTAGAAACCGTGTGTTATAAAACTTATGCCATGTTTCAAACACTTATTATTTCGAAGCAATCATACGCATTACGAGTATTTGACACGTGGCTGCGTAAAATTCTGATAAACGTTGACGACAAGCGCTTTCTATCCGAATTTCAGAAACCTCCCTGCGGAATTTCACGGCGCCGGCCGTGTTGGCAAATTAATTCAGATCAATTAATACGTGCTTAAGCGAACGCGCATTGGTTAATAACCGGCCGATCGAGTGCCATCTCGTGCCTCGAGTGCCATCAACCCTCGTGCCAAACGGCACCCCGTTCTGCGGTTTGCAACTATGCGACGCGATTGTGAGAGCAAACGGCGGCGACTGTGTACACACGCGCGAGTATATATGTATAGATACTGCGTGCATGTACGGTGTGTCGCCGGTACCACCCAATCGATACCGGTGGCATCGCCGGACCGCCATTTTATTTCGCGGCGATCCCTTTTCTCCACCACACCTCAAAGCGCAAACTCGATCGCGAGAATCTCACGAAGAACTATACGGTCTTTCCATACTTTTCCACACTTTCTTACGAGACGTTTATCCTGTTTTTCTTTTCTTACATTGTAATTGTAAATTCGATAACGACACAATTAACAGACAGAATAAAATCTCTCTCTCAAAAAATTTCTATAACATACTTTTTCTAATAAATATATTATTAATGTTTAAGTTTGCTTAATTAGTAACTAACGCATTTATTAATATGTCCTCTAAAGGACAATATAATACAAAGAGTTGATGTCTAGCTCGCGCGCTTGAGAAGTCAACGTAATCGAAACAAGCGATCGAGCTCTGATAATCAGGTTGTTGGCACCTGTGGCAACCGACATAATTAATGTCAATGTAAGGTGTTAAGCATCCCCTTTCTCTTCTCCTCCTTCTTCTTGTCTCTCCTTCCAACTCGTTATTTCTCGACTGGACATTACTGAACAAATTAGGATAACCAACTACCTACTCTTTCTCTTTCTTCTCTCTCTCTCTTTTTTCTTTCTCTGCACTTTTCTACCTTTTGTAACTCTTCCTTCTTAACTCACCTTTTTTGTGCCTCTTCATATTCTCAAATGCAGAATAAAGTGACCGAAGATCGGACAGAGGAAGTGGGCGTTTCGCATTGGCGCAGCTTCCAGTTCCAAAAGATGCAAAATGCAAGAGGAGAAAAGAGTGAAAAGAAGAGAGAACGAGGAAAAAAATGACTATGCGACTCGATAGTCATTCTTCGCTCTTCAGTGTAACCCTCCCTTCTCATTGTAGCTTTTCTTCATGCTTCACAAGTTAGTTCTCTCATCGTTTGTTCAGATTCTGCTCTTTTTAGTCCGATCTCCCTCTCTCCTCATCCTCCGACATTGCTTTTTTGACCTTCTCACGGGGGTAATTAACGATTTAACAGACACGTTGGATGAGCAAAGCCCTGAGTCGGTTAAGCAAGTTGTTATTAAGGTTGACGCAGTATCTCTTCAAAGACGAAGTAAGAAAAAGAGGCGAGGGAGAGAAGGAAGAAGAATCTGTCTTTCTTTCCCTCGAACGGATTCGTCATAAGAGAGCGAGAGAAAGGGGAAGAGGTAAAGTTCATTATATATCTTAGGATATATAAATCCTCCTCAAGGCATTCCACGTACAGGGAATCAAAAATTGTGCAGTACACATTAGCATAATAAGATATGAAGTAAGACGAATGCATCCAGGCGAAGAAGAATGTGCAACCGAAACACGAAAACTTGCAAGCGCAAAACAAGATTGTACGTGAAACGTCGTGGATGTACAAAGCGGTGTATTTAATTTAATGAGTAGTGTAAGACGTAAGTTATGTGTCAAATAAAATAACAAAACTTGAACGCATGATTCAGTAAGGTAGAACGTTTTCAAGCACCTTTACATTCTTTATCGCGTTGCAACAATCTGTTATATTATATTTATATCGAGAGTTTTCAAGAGAAAAAAAAAAAAAAAAAAAAAAAAAAAAAAAACAGACAAGATAGCAAATCGGCGCCGAAGATATATACGTAACAAAGAACGAAGGAAGAAGACTCGGTGAATGGAGCCGTTAATGTTTCGTATATATTCAAATAAAGAGTGGCAATGCGCGCATATTTACACGCAAGCCGGGCTCGCTCACCAGCTAATGAGTTTATAATGCCTTCATTCCGCATTAAAACGCCACCGCAGCGTCTCACCGCGGCGACTCGCGTCGTGTTTTGCGGGACCGGAGTAGGCTCGCCGGGACCGTCTGCTCAGAAATAATAGGTAACGCCCGCTCTGTGCAAAATTATACAGGATTCACGTTAGAAGCACGATATCTGAATATTTTCCCGGAGTCAAAGATAGAAAAGTAACTATTCCAAGAATATAATTTTCTATTAAATCTACCCCAATTTTTTTCACAGCACTTTGCAATTTATGCTTTATAGCAAATAAAAAATAGGATAATCTAAAAGTCAACAATATACGCTTCAGTGCGAGAGTTTCAAAGACGATGAATATGAGTGTAAAATGTATCTGATGGGTACATCTGGATGGATTATATGACGTCTTTAAATGTCTTTTTAGACGCAACAGAAGAGAAGGAATTTTTCATAAATTACGCTCTTATTTTAAGTTAGCTTAATGTGTTCTACTTTAATGAGCTAAGAAGACTCATGCTTTCTCGTGCTTTTTTCTTCTGAAAGCGAGATCGTAATCGTTGCTTTACGACGTCGCGACGAGGAAGGAGCCCTAATCAAGCAGCGGACATCCTCGATGTTTATACCGGCGCGACATTGCAGTCCGGTTTTTCCCTTTTTTTGTCGTAACGCTCTCAACGTGTCACTTTTCTCGACGTCTGCGCATAATACGAGCGACTACCATCGCTCTCTTTCTTCGTGCCAAACGCACGCGTGATTTACGAGCGAAGGATAGATCGACCGACCGAACGCATGACCGGCTGCACGACTGTTCACCTAATGGCCGTCTGATATGACCATAACGACGGAAATGTATTCATCCCGCTCGCTTAACGACGCGATGATTGCCCGACGAACTACTAATGAAGCTCTTATTATATACTTTCATAAGAAACGATAAATTAACAAAGCTAAAAAAATAATGTATAACCCCTTAACTCACGAGAAAAATAAACATACATATGATACTCGAAATATCGTAAATTTTAAATAAGATATTCTGTAGAGTTTATATTTTTTTCATACTATATGTAAAAATACTATATGTAAAAAACTCAGTATAAAGATTTCTTCATTAAAAATATATTAAATTTTAGGAACCTCTCAAAACGATCTGCTTGAAACTTCACACCTTATATTGTATTATTGAATGATATTTATTTTGCACAATTTATGTCTGCTGATAAAAATGCTCAGCAGGAATCGACGCATTTTTGTGGGAATAACTTCGTGTCGTGTTCTCTTGACGGTCAGTTCTCGCTTTTCTAGCAGGCAGTAACCCCTAATCACACAACCGGCTCGAGGATTGCGTGATGATGTCTTTATATATAAATAGGGTATCCTGATTAACTATACAAAACTGCCAACATTTGCTTGAACGTACACACGCCAACTCTACGAACGGAATTCCTTTCTGTGTATCCGGAATTTCTTGTCTCACGATCAGTCAGATTCAGTCGTCCCAAGGATGAAAAAATGAATCCTATTGAATGATTTATTTGAAACGCGTTCTTACGCATTGATGAATAATATAAAGGAAAGTGGTTTTGCTATTTCTTTTGATGAACGCTTCTACGATTAATACAATAATGCATTTTTGCTGTAACTCTTATCCAAAATAAGGTACAGAAAAGGTCAATATCGAGCAAAAAATTTAGTTGTTGAATTAAATGTGTGTATTAAAGTTCTTTAAGTACAATATGCCAAACGTTTCGACATTCAATTCATAAATGAATTTGTAAACTTTTATTTGTTATACGCGCGTTTCTAAGAAATAGTTTTTAAATAAATGTAAAACGGGATAAAAACATGTGTTATGACGAGGAGGAAACATTTGGAACGGTGCGCTCGGTACAAGAGTTTTATTAGGGTATATTTACAAGGGAGGAATAATAATATCTCTCTTTTTCTTTCTCTCTCTCTCTCTCTCTCTCTCTCTCTCTCGTTCTCTCTCTGAGCTTGCACAGCAATAGGCGTATGCGTTTTTGCACAACACAAGCATTAACAATATAACACTCTACACTACTATTAGATGCCGGATAATAATTTTTCAGATTTTTCTCGCGGAGAACGCGCAAAAAATGTCGCCCATTTCAGTTGTATCTCGATTTACTTGAAAATCCACAGAATTTTGAAATTTCCGATTTTCGTCAAGATTCTCTCGTTAATCGAAAAAAACGCGCTCCGCGCTTCTCCACGCTCGAAATATGGAACATAAATAACGATAACAATAGCTCGTGATACGAAATATACAGCTTATATTACAGGAGATAAAGGCGTAGTTACCTTACATCGCAAGTATATATATAATATATATATATATATGTATATCTATATACAAGTGAAGACTTTAGTCCGCACAACTTAGTTACCTTTAAAGATGCATATATGCACGGTATTATGTACGGCAATTACGCCACCTTGAGAACCAAGATCGTTATATATATTTACATTGCATTCGCATTTCTTTTCATTCGTGCAACTTGCTAAAGTTCGCCGTGATCTTTCCTGCCGCTCGCTCACAACTTTCAAATAAGTTAAATTAAATACGATTGTTTTCGCAATATAATTAAACGATACGTAATGCGTTAAAAAAGCTTTCAAACTTTGATAAAATGTGAGACGAACAATTTTGTCACTACATGTCAAATTACTATAAAACTGCATAAATCTCTTTGTAAAGCTGTTTTTTTGAAAAATTACCGCAAAAATTAATGTAGCGTCGACAGTTTTAGTTTGAATAAAAAATAAAAGAGGAAATAAGAGAAAATGTGCATAAAAATAATAAAACTTAAAAATAAGACACGATTATCAATTAATTTTTTGACTAAACGTGCATATGTAACAAATTTCTGCAAATATATAAAAGTATATACACTTAAAGATACGAATACTTTAGTTTCGCTTTATATATATGTACATATTTAGGTATAACAAATTTTTGCAAATGTAAAAATGTGAACTTAGAGGTACGAAATACCTTAGAATAGCTCTGAAGTCTTCATGCGTAACAAATTTCTGCGTAACAATATTTCATCGTATCGATTCCTCTCCGTAGTGTATCGCTAAATACATCCTTATCAAGATCGCGGTTGGATCTATTGGCTTCCAAAACGTGATATACACTTACAGGTTCGAACGCTCTCGCGATCTCGGGATCCAGTCGAGAGACAACAGAATTGTTGAGTCACGTGAGGACTCTTCGAGTTTTCTGTGCTCGCTCGCTACCTCGCTCGCCAAAGGTCGAGAGTTCAGCCGAAACCGGCGAGCGTAAGCGCTTGTTTCTTTCCCGCTCTCACATCGATGCGCGCGTCAAAGCAACGACGACTCGCGCTGTCTTTGAACTTTCGACACCACAATTATCGTCGTTATTTAGAGTTCCGTCGATTTCGGCGTTACACCCAAATGCTCACTGTATGGATATTCTGACACACGCGATGAAAGTTGATCTTCGGTGCGAAGACTTTTTATAACATATCGCCATGTTATCCGCAAGTCTATATATATATATATAATTTTTTTTATGATCGTACTGTATTCATCATCTGATAAAAAAAGGAGACCGGCTCCTTTTTCGAATTTTAGAAATACAATTGTAACTTACCACATAATGTATTGCACATATTTTTTTTTGCTAAAAAAGAAAGTTGTCTCTTTTTTTTATCACAAAAAATAATGTTTCATAAATATAAAACAAAATAACTTAATATGAAACTTAACAAATGATTAATAGTGAACGTGGGTAATAACAAATAATCAACGGTATTTATTTAAGCACTTTACGTCTTTAATTTTCGATCATTATCAGCTTTAACAAAAAGAAAATTAAAAAGTACAGAACTTGTCTATAACAAATACGATTTAAATACAAAAACGGCGCGCAGAGAAAATCAACTTTTATCACGCACCAATTTTTTGTATTTTTGTAAAGAATAAATATCGTAAAGCACGATTGTTGTCTCACTACATATTTCGTCGCACGGTTTGTGACGCATCCATGAATAATTAGACTATCCTTCAAGGTGTGTTACTCTAGAAAAACCTTTTATTACATAAAAAAAGTTTTTGAACACTTGCCTGTAAAAGGACCGCTACTATCTGGAATTTTTTGTTTCCTAAAGAGAGAAATTGGCTTTTGTCTCGCTGTAAAAAGAAAGTCCAACTTCATTCATAATTTTCTCACACTGAAATAGTGACCGACATTTTCCTAGAAAAGTCACTGAAACGCCAACGACTACGAAGGCGAGAGATCCTGAGCCTCTCTGCTGAGACTGTCCGTAGGCGATGGCGTGGCTCTTCTGGACGGTGACGGTGATGGCGCAGCAGGTGTTGAGGACTTGGGAACAGTCGCTGTAGTGTGATACGGCGAAAATCGGTGGTGAGCTAGCACGAGGGGTGAGGGGTAGAGTGGTCGCGGTGCTGCGGGTCCCGTCGGACTCTGCTGGGTGCTGGATCCGGATGCGATCTGCTGCTGATGGTGCGCTGCCGCGAAAATGGGCCCGATCGACGACGCCGCCCACCACAGATGGCCTAGTTGCTGCTGTTGCTGCTGCTGCTGATGCTGCTGCTGCTGCTGATGGCTAGTTCCCGCCGCCGATACACCCGGATAGACCAGAGTGGGATTGACCAGTTGAGCGTAAGGGCTGCTGACGGCTACGGCCGCAGCCGCCCTCAGCAGCATTTGAGAACGAGCAGCCCAGAGGGCCTTCTCCTCCAGGCTAAGATTGCTGACTGCACCCGCCTGGAGCTGTTCCATTTCGAATGGCAGTCGATGCGGAAACCTCAGCGATTGCTGTTCCGCCAGCATCGACTCCATCGTCTCCCTGAAAGGGAAACTGCTCCATTATATATTTCGTTTTCTATAGTCCGGTGAAATTTTTTTCCGAACAAAGCCAGAAGAATGTTTTGAACGGAAAAATTTTTTAAGGATAATATACGATATAGCTAGGAATATTTTTTTGCGTTTTTCACACAAAAAATCTTGTATCCTTGTACTTGCAATATTTAACAAAGTACAAAAGACTTATTTGTATGGCTCTATGTGATTTGTATTTTTTATTTTCTAAGGATGTTATAAAGTAGTTTTGCTGTTGCATAGTTATATAAGTCATCAAGTAACTCACCTTTCGAAGTCGGTAAGACGAGAAGAATCCCGAAAGCCCTTAGCGAAGGGATTACTGTCGATCTTGAGCTTCGTGATCTGTAACAGACGGAAAAGCGATGGTTAGTCGCTGCGACGGACGAGAGAGAGATCGGCAGAATCGGAGATTCGGTCGCCCTCGGACTCGCATTAACATCGAGGCGATCTCTCGCAAATTCCCCGATCTTATTACCCGCTCGCGCAGCGTGAGCTCTCTCCCGACTTCGCTTCGGGAAAATTACGTCACCGGCGCGACGAGCAACGGCGCGTGGCGGAAAACGGTCGGCTGTTTCGAAACGGTTCGTTCCATCGATCGGGAGTCAACGGCTCGTAAAATTAGAAGAAGGCGGCGAAGCGACGTACCTACCATCACAAGGGCGGGAGATAGACAATCGGAAGGGATTGGAGGGAAGAGATACGTAAGCGTCGTTGATACACGGGTATCCTTCGGGGGCGCCATGAGAAAAAAATCCTAGATCTGGAATGCGCATTTTCTATTCTGTTTATTGTTTTTTCCGAAAATAGAAAAGTTGTATTGATGTCTCATTCGTTGTTTGAACCAAATCATTTTGTTTTCAAGCAAAATAAGCAGCGTTATTTGAACACAAGTGTCGAAAGGTATTCCTTCAGAAAAAGAGAGACGGTTAAAAGAACTAGTAGTTTCTACAAAAGAGCATAAAAATGATTTGTAATTTGAAAAAGATGTAAATATGAAAAGAACATGAAATAAACGTGACAACTGTTCGAGCTATAGATATCTCTATTTCCGCGGCGCAAGAAAGGAAAACTACTGTATACATATTGTGCTCAAATCCTTTGAGAAATTATAGATTTGTATTTGAAACGCTTTCCACGTTGCCTTTGATACGCATTATTAGATTTTTAGTCGCTCACAATCTTCTTTTCGTTTCGCAATTCATCATTTTTTCATAATAACTTTGTTATATTCATTCATCACCAAGTTAACTTTAACTCTCGCTGCAAAGAATGCTTGTTCAGACTCAGCCCTTGAAGAATCATCGACCGGCACGGTGGTCCGCACGAGGAAATCCGAGAAAGTTTGTCTACGTGTTGGACTACACATCGTCACGTTTGTAGTAGCCTCTTAAGTGGTCAGACTGTTTTCTCTCACTCTCACTCTTTCCGTTCCCTATCTTTTTCTTACCCTTAAAGAAATGTACCCTAAGTCGGATCTGTGCCCTAAGTTGAATGTTTCGCATTACCTACAAGCCCACCCACGACGTGATAGATATACAGGTGGCCCCGTTTTTCGATATCGTTCCCATCACCTTAAACCTATAGCTCTTGTCCTCTTTGACTTTTGCCCTACATTTTCCGCAAATTCGTCCGAGAATAAATTCCTGACTTGGAGTTTACCTGATCGCTCGGACCGTTGCTAAGTTTTGAAAAGACGTGTTGAATTGACAAAATTTTTCGCGTTTAAACGTAACGTAGACAAACATATTGACAAAATTTTTCTCACGACCATGAAAGAAAACATGTTTAGCTGACAATACGTCGAACAAAAAGTTCCAACAATCCGAACGAACCTGTGAAATTTCTCATATTTTATCTATTCATTCAACTTACGTATCGGATGTATAGATCTCTGATATTACAAAAATTAATTTTTCTAATATCATTGTGACGCTCTTATTATTTAATAACATAAAATGTTAATTTTTTTTTATGTATTGTAAAAGAATACACGAGCCCAAAGATACAACACATCTCTTTAACGTGTTCGATGCCGACAACGTCACGTATGCAGAGATAGATTTAAATCTGTATAATGCTCCATCACGTCATTTGAGCGACTGGCATCGCAGAGATTACATTTTTAGAAAATTTGCATAATCGTAATTGTTCCATGAGTTTTTCATTAAAGCTATTAGTTATTAAAATTAAAATCAATATACGGAATAGCACAACGCAAAACTGGAGTGGCAGCGAACGTGTTAATAAGGTGTTAGTTGATCGTAACAGAACTTAGGCTCGGTAATTGGGTGATTAGGCGCGTTAATTAGCGTCTTCTCGCTGGCACCCGAATAAAGGAAAACATCGAGCGGTATACCACATAAAAATGTCAAACAAGCGCAGTGATATCTCACGACACGGACCTATCCAATTTACGTCCAGCGAGCGTTCCAGAAAACATAAATCAGCTGTCTTCCGGGTCGAGTGTCACAGACGAGATGTGCGGTTCGCTCGAACGACACGCTCCTGCTGCTTCGATTTGGGGTACGGTCGTCTTTTGGTTACTCAAGACGAGACGCAACACGCGCGTTTATTTGGAAAAGGGAGCCGCTTGTCGCAACGCTCAACTATCCGTAGGTGGTCCAATTAATTCGCACTCAAAGTCAGAAACAAACAAGGCGTTCGGTTTCCAAGATAACAATCCAATTTAATAAAATTAACAGACACTTCGATATCACACTTTAATTAAGTTTTGAACTATATATAATTAATAAAAAAACATTTTTAATTTATAGAAATACAAAATACAAAATTTGTAACAATATATTTAATATTTTTAATAATATTAGAAAAGTAATAATTTCAAACTTAATTTAATTACTAGAAAAAAGAAAGAAAGAGAGAGAGAAATAACGACGGATTTTGTAACATCATCTGTAATCTATAATCGGTGCGCATTTACGAGGCAACAAGTCACGTTCGTTTCTGTCACACGTTTATTTCCCATTTATCAGTAGTCGTATAATGATTTCACGAATCGCACAAAACTGGTGTCTTCGATAAGCTCACAGACACACGTCAGCATCTCCTTCCGCGTGTCCGTCGCTTAGCTACATCAACGACAGCAGGACTGGAAGTCGTCGCGCGACTTCCAGTTTATCTGCTCGTCGAAAGCTCGCCGCCGTTTTCGCGTCCTCGGCGACGGAGGTCGGGAGCAAAAAGAAATGGAGAATGAGAGAGAGAGAGAGAGAGAGAGAAGGAAAGAGAGAATGAAAAAAACAAAGAAGGAAGGCGAAGAAGCGTGAGTGGTGTTGGTGTGTGTCGAGTGGGTGGTCCAATTACCCTACAGTTTCGCGCTCACGAGCAGCACGTGCAGGCCGCTAGTAATAAGACTCTTTCCTTCAAAGCTGAGGCTAAGCCGGTGCTAAGCTCGGGGCCGCCTCGGTTTTAGTTACGATTCCGCTGACATCATTAGCCAAACATCTGGCCCGCCACCACCACCACCCGCCGTCAGCATCGTCGCCCTCTCGACAACATTGCCACCTCCGTCGTCCGTCTCCTTTTCGCTTCATTCGCTTCTCGTCATCGGTCGTCTGCCTGACGATACGCATCGTCGTCGTGGTCGTCGTAGTCGTCGTCGTCACTTTACGAGCGAATCGCCGGCGATATACCGCCGCCGCCGTTCTTTGAGTTTCGCGAGGTCAGAATGACTTCTGGTCTTTGATATCGACGCTTTACCGACTAACATTCCCTGTCAAGCTCTTTACTTTACGGGAGGTTTGCATTGGCGTGCGGTGTTATATTTCATAGAAATTTCAATATTTCTCTCTCTCTCTTTCTTTAAAATTCACGAGTTTTGATAAAAATATTTTTTTCAATAATTCTATTATACGCTATGTTCTAGACAATGTGATTTGTGGTTTTTTAACTTTCCCCTCTTTACAGATATAATATAAAATAATTATAAATTAGTAATTTAAAGGAACCAATGTTCTCGAAAATTGATTAGATAAAAGTTAGCATTACAAAGAGTTTTTGTTTTTATCACACATTGACCAATAAAAAAAAACTTTTCAGCGATGGCGTTGATGCCTCGGCGCCACTGAAGCGGGCTTTCCGACAAACGCGGTCGGTCCGTCGAAGTTATACGATTTCGCTGACACGGCTCGGCCAAACGTTTGGACCACTTCCCAGACCGATTTACGATGTCGGCCGTGGTAGCGCGCAGCGAGAGGTACACCGCGTGATAAATTCGCCCCGCATGCTCGCCGTTCTGCTCGGCTCGGTAGCTATCGAGTCCGCCGCGTGCGAATAAATCCTCGCGGGAGATGCATCCCGTGAGATGACGCTCCGCCACGCATGAGAACGCATGCCATGACGTGTGCGAAGCGCGAACGAGACATCCGGTGATTTTTCGCGTTCGCGAGTCATTGAAGAGCACGAGACGATTAACTAGACAAAGATATCATCGAAAGAGTAGCTAAAATGTGCAATAAAAATCTTTTAAGCGTGGAAAAAGGGAGCGATTTTTTTTATGTCTTGTTATCTCAAATAAGAAATAATGCAACGAAGTGGGCGGACTTGTAAAACAAAAAATATCACAAGTATATATCAGTAAGAAAAGTTTTTTAATTTCTGAAAACTTAAATATGTATCAGGTAAATCGAGAATAGAAGTTTTATGAATTCGTCTTGTTATTTGCAATAATGTGTCGAACGTTTGTTGCTATCACGCACGAATCCTTTTGTATCCTTTGTAGATCTAATTGCGGTATATCGTGTCTCGCCAGAGAAAGACACGATTTTGTCTTTAAATGGTCGCCGACGTATGTACATATGTACCTGCTCGCAATTTTCGGAAATTCTCTTCGTCACACAAGAAGAGAATTTCCGAATTTCGGTCGTTATTAGTCAGTTAATCGTCGTGAACAAAACGCTGTATCTATAGGGTGTCTCGCCGTTATAAAAGTAATATTTTGACTTTTAAAATATCTGTTTTATGCGATTAAAAGTTTTGGTCTTGTTTATTAATAATTTCTAAATTGTCAAAGATTTAACATATAAAAACATTTTGTGTTCTATAGCTCTTTTGCAAATTTTAGTTTTACATGAAATATGATAAAACACTCATATATATTTATACACCCAGTGCATACAAATGCCGCGTAACTTCGACTTCCACAGCGTGTCACGCGACAAAAATTTCAATGCGAAATTTGCGCATTTCCAAGACCGGCGGAAAGCAATTTTCTGTCAGCAGTACACGCAGGGCTTTACATCAGGACTCGTCACCGATCGGCAGTCTGAGGACAGATCGGCACGACCGATCGAAAGACAGATAGCCAATTACGTCCAGCTGCGGAGCGATGAAAATTGAGAGAGAATTTGCGAACACAGTGGGCGGAGCGGATCAAGAAGGCACGACGACGGTTCCCGAATACTCCGGACGCCAACTTACTCGCGCCTCGCGTGCACAGGTCCATAACCAGGAAGTACAAGCCTTTTACAAGAGAAATGACGCGAAGAGCAGGAAGAGGTCGAAAAACTCGAACTCATTCACTTTTTTCCTTTTACGCAAATTTGGATAATTGAGGCTCCGAGAATGATACAGATCTAAATCACATTTGTGTAACAAAAACTGGACACTCCGGAGTGTCCATTAGAGGTCCACATCTGCGTGTAAGTTTTTTAGATAAACGAAGAACAGAATAAGATGTTGCTTTCTGGCGATGTGTCTTCTCTTTGATACGTCTGCAATTATATACATTGTTCCACGAAATTATGATGTAAGTTATTGATAGCATTACAAAAATGAAAAATGTAAAGACTGTTCTATTCGAAAAAATATATTTCTAACAACATGAAAATTATTATTTAAATTGTTGTAACTCCTCTCTTCGTGATCAACGATCAAGATCGTCGTAATTGAATAATTGCCAAGACTCAATATCTCCTCGAAGGAGATAATTTTTAGCGCCGTAGATTTTTGATAGGCTAAAGTCGTTAATTGCGCGCAAGACAGTTATTATGAAAATATTCCGAGGAAGAGTGTGTATGTTCGGAACCAATTTAAAATTAAAATCGCCGGCGCGAGCGCGATGATTAAAAGGCACCTCTAATAAACTCTCGATAACGCTTCACGTATTGTTCCGGCGCGCGCTCGTAATCGAATTTGCAAGACTAATTGCGCGAGAGGCGACCGGCGACGCGGTGGATAAGCATCGTAAACTTCAGCTTAGCGCGGAATAAAGTCGAACATTATTTCACGCAACGATAATATTCAGTTTATCGGGAAACGCGTGTTTCCTCATTACGGCGACATTATGCACGTCGATCGTTGCCACGCACGGCGTTTAATTGCGGTAGCGACCTTAACACAACAGTAAATCAGCTTCGGTAATGGACAGCTTGACGGGTTTTTGATCAGCGTGTTGCAAACAACACGGAAATCTATACTTGTCTTTACGAAATGAAGAGAGTCTGAACGTTGTCGTAATATTTTACAGTGGATTTATACAGTGCTACGATATTGACGTTTGCCGATAAATAATGACTAATCACTTTCTCTTCTCTTTTCTTCAAACCTCATATTTTTCGAGAAAATTTTCGCAACATTGAAATTGTAGTAAGTTTATCACATTCTCGAATCTTCTGATTTAGATTCCTCGTGTGTTCGGAGATTTTGTCGAAAGTTCATATCATCTCGAATAAACTCCGCGATCAAATTTCGAACATCAACAGCCACAACTTTTTTGAAATCTTTGAAATATTTCAACTCTGCAAATGTGACTTTCACCTTCTAGAATATATTCCTCACGTTCTCAAATCTCCGCAAAATATATGTGAATCCATCTCCGGTATTCTCTTGGATTCTCTCTCACTTAGATCTTCATATCCTTGAGAATTCTTGAGTTTTCAAATCTTCCAGTATTTACATCTCAGGATTTTAGGTCTCTGACTTTACGGATCCTTTGATACTTTAATCCTATCGCATCCTTAAACCCTCCGGATCTTTCCGGATGCTCCAATCCAGATCGCTCGGATCCTCGGATAATATCCTCGGCTTCGTGCGATCTACGAAACTCCTTTCGAGGAGCTTATGTGAACGTTATCGTTCCCTTACTTACGCGCACATCCCGAAGTCGCACACACCCGGTAGAGACGGCGCGAAATGAAGCCGTAGGTAATTGAAAGGGATGCTTTCGCACCCGTAGAGTCCCGAGTCTCTAATAATAGATTTAATAGAGACACGCTCATTGAGGAAGGGGTCCCGACGTTTCTCTCGCCTCGGCGCGCTATTTCGTGCCGCTTGTGCGCGCTCGCTCTCCGCCACGCTCGCACGCCCATCTCCGCCGCCTTTTTTTCGCCCTTTGCCGCCGAAACGCCGCTCTGCCGTTATGGTGACGACTAGCGATAAAATTAAATTATCATACGCCGACTGATTTATAAATACGTCGCGACGTAACGTCGCGAGCGACGTTTTAATTCAAACGCGACGCGCCTTTGTCAACGAAATGGACCCGAAAGAATCTGTCCACGCGAGAAATCAGAGCTCCAGGTCTTTTTTTTGTCACAATTAGGATATTACTTACATCGGAGTAATTTCTTTTTAAAAAATATCAGTTATAACTAGAAAAATTATGTTTATTTCTAAATAAACTATTACATTTGGAAGCTTTTCATGATCACTTGACACTTCTGATGATATCCACATACATATTCAATGTTCAAGATCTAAAAGAAACTACTGTTGAGAGAGATTACTACCTCGTTGGAATTGCAATCGCGAAGATCTATGATGCGTTGCAATATACCGAGGAAGAAATGTGCCTGTCGAGAACGACGATGTTTTTATGTTTATCCTAGATAGTAGACGCGCATCGGACTCATGAAAATTCACGCAATCACTTGAGCGTTAATTCCCGGCAAAGCGAGCGGCGACACGCAGCCGTCCGTCGGTGTCAGGGGTCTCGATGAGAAGAAAAGTGTGATATCATAACATGATCATTAACGTCGCTTCGACGTCGACGAGCGGAAGCGCGTTAATTTTAATCTCTGCTCACGCGACGCGCGTGTTGCTTCGTCCCGAACGGTGAATTAATTAACCCTGACGCATGCGTGTTGCATCTCGCGTCGCAATACAGTCTGAAACCTTGAAAGACATCGAATCGCGAAGTCTAACGAGCGATGTATTCGATAGCGAGATAACTTGTTCGAGATATCAAATAGACAACGTTGAATACGCGAGATGTCATTTACGCAAAAGGATTCGGTACGGAGCGGTTTCGACAATCAAAGTCGTGTCAGCTTCCTCCTCAGCGTCGTTGGGAGGGCGACAAGAGAGGGTGGAGCAGCATAGCTCGCAGCCAAGCATGAAGTTCGACGAGGTCGAAATGCACAAGCGCCGAGTCGCCGTGTGTGGCTCCAAGAGAGGGGCCCAGCCCTTCTTCTTCTTCTTCTTCTTCCTTCTTCTTCTCCTTCCTGTCTCATTTGAACGCGATTATTTATGTTTTCTTTCGTTCGCGCCCGCGCCGACGACGCCTGCAGCCACTAAAACCATTGCCTGCCTCCTTTTCGGCCTCTTCTGCCTCTCTTACCTCTTCCTTCCTTTCTTAAACGTCGATCTTCGCTTTCAAAATTGTCGACAAGTGAAAACAGAGAGAATCACAAACAAAAACCTTGAAAACACAAAATCTGGAAAAGTTTTCAAAATCTTACAATACCACATTCAATTTCACAATGAACCATGCGAAAATTTGATAATTGGAAGTTGTCCCAAGACTAAAAATCTAAAACACTATTTTAGAATTTGAACAAAGCTCGTCTTCTCAAATTCCAAACTTTAAAGAATTGAAAACTACGAAGAAAAATGTTTTTCTTTAAGTGCGTAATTGTTTGCTGTTTTAATTTCTTCGTGTTCTTTGTTTTCCTTCTTTTGTTTCTTTTCCTTAAAATTTCCTTTGTATTTGTGTGCTTTCAATTCTCTCTCTCTCTTATTCTTCCCAAGTTTCTTTCTTTAGCCGGCTCATTTGGTTTTGGCTCAATGTTCGAGTGCCGTGACAAGTGTCTGAATTATTGCTCGACACATATGGCGATTGTTAAGGAGCATGGTCGTCCATATTTTTGAACATTGCCCTACATAGACTAGCGACGAGCTTGTAACGCTTGTCCCGAACGATTATTTCTGGCTTGTCGTAACATCGGGACTTTGCATGAATTTAGCCGACGTGTACATATATTTCCAACATGACTTTTATTACGATATGCGAACAATTCATTGCGATGATTTTGAATCCAATTATAGAGCCTGCTATAAAGTATTTCCATAAAAAAATTGTTGATTAGATATTCTCCCTGAAATTTTGCGTGGAACATTTGTATAATTACAATAGTGAGAAAAAAATTACGACGCTTCACAACCTTGAATGTAACTTCCGCATCAACGCCGATTGCAAAGCAAGCCGCGCTTATTACTGTTAATGCACGCTTACGCACCTAATTTACCGCAATTTCGCGAGACGGGAGAATAGATGTGCATCCTGCGACACGATGACGTGCAATCGCATACGTGTGCAAACACATCGTTAAATGTGCGTCGCAATTACGTCACCAGGTGTATCGAGTATAGCGCGCATTGTGCATTCGCAGGACGCGGCGACGCACAATAATTATTCATAATCGCATAATTATCACGAGATTTTCTTTGTGCCTCATGTCCCTGCGTAATTAAGTACTCGGAACTGAAACGCGCGGTCATTGTGCATGCGTTTTTTTTCTTTAATCTCGTCGCACATAAATTACCGAAAAAGAGAAAAAATGTTATTTTTAATTATATCTAATTTTTTTGAAACCGCGTCTACTAAGATATGATTTTATGTAATTATCTCATTCCGACGTGTAACTCATGTGTGTCGACTTAACCAACTGGAACTAGCACAGTTTCACACAGCTTCAAAAAATAAATATATAGCAGACAACTCGCGAGCGATCAAAGAGAGATTTGAGCTCATAAAGACGACAATTAAAAGCAGAATAGATGAAAATGAATTGCAACATCGCGTGCAGCCAAGTTTCGGGCACGCCGAATTTCCAGCACGACTACTGGAAATACTACAAAGCGGAGACTGCCATCTTGTTGACAAATAAATTTCTAAAAGTAGGAAAGGCATCTATCTCGGTCGGCATGAGAAACGAAAGCGCGCACAAAGTGGACAAGTCGTTGATAATAAACGACGACGAAGGCGTCGACTGTGACATTGTGTCGTCGATAAATAAATACAAAGCAACGAAAATGATTCGAGCGTAGATATAGTACAAACGCAGTTGCGAATAACGAGCAACGACTGAAAGACGGTTGCGACGGCAGTTTTCATACCGACAAACACATCGGAGAGAAGTGGAAACTGATTCTATCTAAAATGTGACAACAAAGTACGTTGTTTTTTTGATAAATATTTTAAAACACAGTGAAAAAAATTATTTTTAAACATAAAAGATCAAAACAATTCAATAAGATTGTATTTCATAAATTTGAATTTAATTTTTAATTTTTCTTATTGTAATATTTACAAGATATTTTTTTTATTTATTTATTTTGTATATTTCTTTAGATCTTAAGTTCTATTTCTTTCCAGTAAAAATTTATTAAAAATTAAACATTTATAAATTTTTTAAAATTTAAAAATTAAGTAACGAATAAGATTGTTTTAGTTTAAGTAGAGTTCTTCGTGTTTATTAATTCCAAAGTTACTGATATCTTCACATCTTTCTCTTCACTAAAGAAAGATCAAAAGAGTGGAAATCTTGGACGTAAATGCTTGTGGAAGTGTTCGCATAATGAATGTCCACAACGACGCGACCAGGAAAGTATGACGAAGAGCACCGGCACCAGAGAGGAGGCGACATCAGGGGGCGATAAGGAGCCGGCAGAACGGATGGAGAACTACGGCAAGCAGCAGCCGGAGGGAAGGAAGAGAAACGGCAGTTAGGTTATGAATTATGACGTGGTGCGAGCGAGAAAGACGAATCGAATCGGTCGCGTAGGTCGTTATGAGTCTCGGAAGGGAAACGGGAAGCCCGCCGGGTACTGGAGACGACAAAAAGCGTGCGCAACGATACGCGGCATCGCGGGGAAAGACGGCAGTCCTCTTTAAACGAGCGCACCCCCGACGATGACGACGAGCGATGAGAAACGCGCAAACCGCGACGAATGGATTTTGAAACGGTGCACAGTGAGCGAACTCGGGGAATCTGTGCCAAAAATCGGTTGTACACACGAATTTGTCCGCCGATGGGGAGTCCGAATCATTCCGCTAAGATCGTTTGCCATCAGCAACCAACCGCGACTCGCCGGTACTGATGATGCCGCCTCGCGTTTCACTTTTCATCTTTTATCTTTTATTAAACTCATATGTCAGAGAAATTTCTTGAGTCGCGCGTTGCTGAACGTGACAATCAAATACACCAACGAGTATTTTAAACTAAATCTCTCGAATCTAATAAGTATGCAAATCTGATGAAAAAAGTGATTCTTTGCATTATTATCCCCAAAATTAACATTTTGTCACGGAAAGTTTTATCGTTATCTTTATCTTCTTTATGTTAATATTATTATTAATAGTTTTGCCGTGTGGTTTTTTGCCCGCAACTATTTCAGACTCGCAGTATCTCTTGCGCTCATCTCGCCGTGCAGTCTTTTTAATATATTGCCGATTCCGATCTTGTCAACAGCTGTAGCCTCTTTTTTTTTTTACCGAATCTCGGGGGGCTTGTCTTTCACATTCTGAACAAGTCGTATCTGGTTTATCCATCTACCTCGCGGCATCCGCCGTCGGTCGCGCACTCCGCTGCATTTCTACGTCACTAACGTGCATTCCACGATACACCTTTATTCTTCTTCGTCTTCTAGCTCTCATTCGACCGCGGCGCCCACCGCTGACGTTCGCGATAATCGTTCGCTTCTTCTTTTCCTCGATCCCCGCCACTCTATCCCGTCTATTTTCGAACTTGTTGAAAAGCCACAGCGACGTTCGCGCTCGCTCGCCATGTTCGCGAACACTTTATCCCGACCGGGTCGATTCTTACCGCGAGAAGATTTAAGCTATGTTGCTCTTTTCGATCAGGACGAATGTGAATATCAACAATGTGGATATTGTCCCGAAGAAGCTTTGACAATCGAAAGAACGATCGACCGATGACATTCGACATTCCTCTTCGAAAAGACGCGGAAAAAATGAAAAGGAAAAAAACGACGACAGGCGGACGGAAGAAACTCGGAGGCGACAAGGAAACCGCAAAGAACGATAATGACGAGACGAGAGGACGCAGAAAGCGACAGGCACAAAAGAGAGGACGGCGTGGAAGAGAAACTGGCCTGAGGTAATTGCCGGGGCGTCTCTTCGCACCTCATCATCATCATCAACAACCGCGTCGCTCTCGTCGTCGTCGTCGTCGTCGTCGTCGTCGTCGAGGGTTCGTGGGACCACCCGTTAGAGTCGCCGATTCCGTCGATTTTCGTCTGCACCGGCGTTGTCTTTTTGAAAAACTTCGTCGAAATGACGACAATCCCGAGCAAAACACTTTGCAACGGACAAATAAAGCGGATGAAGATAATGAAGGACACCCAGTATTTTCGCGAGATGCTTAACGAGATCGAATGTCACGCTAAGATACGTGGATCAAGCGGATCATCGTTCTTTCCGGTCACGTGATTGCAATTAGAGAATCGCACTGTTATAATTTTACGTGCCTCGGCAGCGTTCAAGCCGAGAGTGTCCTTCATCTTTTTTTTTAATTCTTCAAGAATCAAAGCAAAGAATTTCGCCCGAATTAAAGCGTGCTTTCTCCCTGTGAAAAAAACCCGTTATTTCTCATGGAGAACGAATAGCAAACCATGTTGCTGAACTCGCGGTCGAAAAAGAAGAAGATCGATTAAACAAAACCAGGATAAACATCGGAAACACAACCAGATAGTTGTCCGTTGTCGCCTCTGTGGAGGGATCATAGATCTTACCTACTGCGTCGAGATCTGAAATTCCAGCGTCGCCTGGCGCAGAAGGGACGACGAAATTGAGTTCCTCTCGACGGCAACGAGATGGTGGAACGAGACGCGTCGCGACGCCCGTGGAATGCGAACGACGCTGACCTGGACCACACATGACGCCCGCGGTTGGGCTCTAAACGACTATCGTGAAATACGATAATGTCCGTCGTTCCCGCGACGTTGAACACGGAATCTGAACTTGGACACGGAAGACGAGAGGTCGAGACTAGCAGACTCCGCGTTCTCCTTACGAATATCTCGGCTGTTTTGTGCACGTTACGCCTTTTGATAGTTCGCATACCGCGCTATAATAGTGGCGGATCTACTTGGGGACCTTCGCGTTTTTAGTGCATCTATATTTGCCAACTTCTTTGTATGACGCGTCACACATTTAATGACTTTCAAGCGATTAATATGTTCGAATTATAATGTTTCACTATAATAGAAATATTGTCAAACCGTTATATGTAATATTTATTTATTATATAAAATCCAAACTTTTAGAAAATAATAAGAGAGTCTTGTACAATCTGCACTATTTACATATTTAAAAAAAATATTATTAATTTGGATTAAACAGAATATTAAGACAGATACGAGCCAAATTACAAGATGTACATGTGTCTTATTTATTCAATATAAAACTAAACGTTTCTTTATTTGAATCTTTTTTATTGTATAAACTACAATAATAAATTGAAATAAAAATTGACAAGTTAACCACAGCACTCATAATGTAAAGTATAATCTTGTCGATCTCCAGTAAAACATTACCAAATCTACTCCACACTACAAATTTACTTTACAAATTTACTTTTAATTAATTTGAATTAATTTGAATTGTAAAAAATGATTGAAGGATAAAAGTAATTAATACATCATAAAGCAAAAACTCTACGTAAAAGTTTATCAAATATTTTATACAATCGCAAAAAAAAGAAGATAAACAAATTCTCTTCATACGCAGCGTGTTCGCAGTACTTGTTAACGCCAACGTATACGCGAGATGTTACGCCAGTGTCTTCGCGCGATCGCTCGCTCTCGACAGAAACGATTATCGGGGATGAAAGAGAGCCGTGGCGAGCGAAATGGAGGAACCAGTCCCGTGTGGACGTGGCCGAGACACGGAGGACCGGAGGCGACCGGACGGACGATCGGACAGACGTACTAACCCGCCGCGCGGGATGAAAGATGGAGAAGAAAGAGAGCGAGTGAACAAAAGGAAAGGCGGGAGCGTTAACGGTAGCGAGAAACAAAGTGAAACTTACGAGCTGATTCTGATAGGCGGTGACAGCGGTGAATATGGCCTCCGGGAATATGAAGGTCTTGTGCGGCTCCTTCTCGAGGTCCACGATCGGCTTCGCCGTGCCCGAGTCCGGCCGCTTCACCAGGTGGATCCTCGGTTGATACTTGTGCATCGAGTTCAGCACCAGCTGCAAATTGTCCCAACTTACAACACCAGCCGTGTAGACATTCGCATAATGGAGGGATACACGTTCGCAAATAAACGCACAGACCCGGTGAACGCTCGATTTTCCAAATAGACGCTTCTCCCTTCCCAATATTAGCACAAGGTTGCCGCGCGGGAAAACATTTCAAACATTCAATTCACACAATGAGTATTTTTATTTTTTCAGACGCATCTGACATATGTTTAATATTGTATATGTATCTAAAATATGTGGTACATTATCAGTTGTTTCTTTTAAATATTCAAAAAACTTTTACAACAATATGAATATGTGTCGATTTATGTTTTTTTTATCGATTTATTTTTAGTTATATGACGCGTACAGTTAATAAATTGTCATTTTCGCGCATGTGAAATTCTATCCGGACGTTCGTCTCATGTCATAATTCAGAGACATAAATACGTATATCGCAATCCGAAGACTCTCTCAACGCGAGATTTGCGGGTGTCCGATTTCGTCCAATTAAAGCCGAAACGAAGTAACTGAACAATTCGAATGGACAACGATAACGGACAACATCGTCACACGCGCGTTTTTTCATTTCTTCTCGCGTGCTTCGTCTTTCCCATCCAGACCTTATTTTGAAGAGACCCATTAGGATCCTCGGATCGCTAACGGCTCATCTTTCTCCCGAAGACATAGACGGCGAGATTACATCGAATTTCACGTTGCGTTGACTTTCGTCAGTTCGGGGGATCTGAATCGGCGACGAAGACGCTCGATGGTATTAACAGCGGCAACAACAACAGAAAAGAGATCGGCCGCGTGAAGAAAAAGCGTATATGAATTAGGAGCACTTCGAAGCTCCCCGTTACCGTTCAAAAGAATCACTTTGCCCGCGTCTGGCAGCGTGTAACACCCTGAATACAAAATGAGTACCGTGAAGAAGCGCGCTGCCCCAATCGGAGTTCCTATTTACGTCAGTCATCCGATGAATTAAGGAGAGGGGCCCCGATGCGCCGGCGAGAAAGAGGAGCTCGGGCTGACAATGAAACGGGCAAAGAGGGGGGCCAGAAGAAGGGCGAGGAGGGTGAAGATACGGCTGAGATTCTCGTGTCTTATGACAAACGAGACAACGGACTGTCAAATTATCCCGCGGAGCGACTAAATCACGCTACAATGAAATTTGTTTTGTCGGCTTTACTTTTCTCCTTTTCGCGCGCGACCGAAAGTTCGCAATTAGTCGAATTCGTAATGCAATGATATGTTTGAGTTGAAGGACAAATAAAAAATGACTCGAAATTAATCGTCAAATGACTAATATTCATTGTGAAATGCAAATGTTACTTTCACAACAAAAGTTTTTTATTCGTTATCTCTTTTTTCAAATAAAATTTTATACTCTTTTCTGTATTATATGGTATTAATATTTTTAGTATTTTTCATAATGTCGTCACCGTTGAATTCCGCCAATTGCGAATCGGTTAAAGCAACTGTGTTATGTTACGGTTACGGAAAATAAACCCACGCGGAGAGAGAAAAATGTGATTCTGAATACAACATAGGAAGGTAAGATATAAACGCTGTGTAAAACCTCTTCGCAACAGAATGTGGCAAAACACAATCGTATTGCGTTCCACTTTGCTGAACTTTGTTGAACCTAACAATCGATGCCGGTCGATTTATTAATGCAACAACCGGCGGACGCGGTAGGCGTGTACTCGCTGTCTTCGACGCCGGCAATGTCGTACTTTTAGCCGCAGCTGCGCCGAGTAACGTGTAAAAATTTAATGCGCGAGCTGTCGTAGATCGGCCACGTCTGCCATCGCGAGAAAACGTGGAAAAGTCTCTCTGTGAAACAGTCTGTAGAAAAATGTCGACGACTCGATAGAATGTTCGCGCGAGAAAAAAAAAAAAAAAAAAAAAAAAATGGCTTCTTTATCTTTTCTGATAAATTATAATCTTGACTTTTAATTTTAATAATAATTATTAACATATCTAGTATGTCTTATTGGCGTAACTAGTATACAAGTTAATAAATAAAATATATGTAGATAAAAAATGTAGAAATAAATACAGCATACATCAAAAGGCGAGTTGTCAGCAAAAGTGCTGCTATAAAATCTTTACATATGTACAAAAACAAAAATAAAATAAAATATACAATAAAAAATAATAAATATACTATAAATATACAATAAATAAATATACAATAATAAAATACAATATAAATATACAAAATACAATAATAAATACAATATAAATATACAAAAAAATAAAATACAATATAAATATACAAAATACAATAATAAAATACAATATAAATATACAATAATAAATATACTATAAATATACAATAAAAAATAATAAATATACAAATAAATATACTAGAGAAAGAAGAATATAGATAATAAATTAGATTAGTAATATATTACATTTTATGATAAGAATAATTTTTATAGTGATAAGTGTTGAGATGGAGAATTTTCTAGGAACAGAGAAACGTCTGCCAATTTTATTTCATTCGCTTTTCGCCGGTTCGCGCAGATCATTCAGAAGAACGATGGCAAGACATTTCACATAGCGTCGCAAATCGCGCGATTAAGTTACTCATTCTGTCGTTATAACAGCTTAATAATAGAGGTCGATCTTCGCGGCGGAGATCTGACAAGTGTCACGAGGAATTAACCGGATACCTCCGCGCGAGAAATAGACGGATGAGATCTTACAAATTAATTAATTCAATAAGAAACTTAACACATCCGTCGTAACGCAAATTGGGAAACTGCATTTCGTCGAAACTGACTTTTTATAGCAAACCGACGCCGGAAGTGCAGAGATTATTTACGCGAAAATGAACAGCGCTCAACTGCTGAAGTTTTATTCACAGATTCATTGAGTTTGAACGCAAATAATTCAATTAGCGATACAAAACCAATATGCTTCTCTCCAATACGTTTCTTATCTCTTAATTTTTTAACATCTTTTAAAACTTGGCGGAAATGATAAAACTTGCTTTATTATACCAATCTGTGCGATTGGATCTTAATGAAAAAAGTTAAGAAGAAATAGGTTTGTCGCGGAAGAAAATTTTATACTCACGTGTCCATGTCGATCCATGTCGTTATTGGTGAGCTTGACTTTCTCAAAGGATACGACCTGCTTTCGGAGCTGTTCGCCTGTGAACGGTGAATCTGGATGAACGTACAGCCGGGGTGGCGCCGGAGGATCCGCCTTCCCGGCTACCAGCCAACAGCTTCTGTGATATGCGTACCGATACCTCTTGTTGTCGACCGGTACAATGTCCATCAGGACCGCATACCGACTATCAGCTTTTAGCCCATTGAAAGAGACGCGGCACGTTGGAAACATCCGCCTACAACAAATACAAGAAAATCTTCGGTCAAAAAACAAGCCTAAACTTCGGATCAAAATCAAGCTTTTAAATTAAAACTTTATAATTAACTGAAACTCAATAGAGATTATTCGCATTTATATAAGGACAAAACTGGAACATTTTTCTGAAATTATCAATAAACAATAGATCGAGCTGCGGTTTCAATAATCAATTCTCTGGCATGATTCGCGGATAATTTTAAGGTTGACCTGTTCACGGTCATCGAAGATGTACGGGGAAGAGAATGACGCGATGAAGAGAAAGAAAGAGAGAGAGAGAGAGAGCGACGGGCCCGAACTAGCGATTATGGGCCAGGGGGGCCGCGAGGACAAGAGAAGTCTGGCGTGAATGTTTTGCCTCGGAGGCCAAACATTAATACCGTGTCGGGCCTCCCGCTGCTCGACCACTAAAACGCGGGGACACCCGCCGATCTTATCTACGTCTTCTCCTCGGTCCTTGTCGACTCGGTATGCATTCATCCCGCCAGCGCCACGAGTGTGAGTAATGCTTTTATTTATCAAACCGTCTTTTGTTAATGAATTGAACGAGGGAGAAGGTGAATCCTCCTGTCCTCTGCCCTCGTTCGTTGCCTGATTTTCGACTCTTCCCCTCTTTCGCGCGACCATTTCTCTCGCGACACACCAAGAAGACGCCTGCGACTTTCTTCCAGAGGATTATCCGCCAAATTCCCAGTCGTGAGGATGTGTCTGAAAATTCAGTCTCGCTAGGGGAATAAGAATCTTCGAAAATAAGGAGATATAAACTATCTTCCTAATTTTTAAAACATTAATTTTGCAACGTACATTTTTCAAAAGATGACTTGAAAATAGATAAGAAGAAAGATAAGTGAAAAACATGTGGGCAAGAAGAAGATAAAGAAAAAAGAAAAGACAAGAAGGTTAAAGAGGGGAGTCCAAGATTGCTTAGTAGCGGGAAGTCTCGAGAACGATAAAGGGCGTAAGTTGACGGCTGTAGGAAGCGACGACCATAGTGTCACTAAGACGCAGATCTAATTACCGACGCACGAGTAGGCGCGCATCCAGCTGGAGGAACAAACCTTTTAGAGAAAAGAGGAGGAAGGATATCTGCGACGAATAAAGAGCGGGGATGTTGGCTTCGTGGCGGGCAATTAGGCGCGCGTCGGCCGCGTCGTCCCTTCCATCTTTTCCGCCTCCTTTCTCTTTGCTTCCGGAGTTTCCCGCTTCTTTGGGAATCCTGATGGTATTCGTTGCGCCCGACCACTCCATCTCAAATCGCCCTCCTGGGCCGGCTCTCGTGACCCTTCTTGTATAAAAGTCTAATATTTTGCTTCGATTCACTGAGAACTTTTTGATTTGAAAGTAATTTTTTTTTAACGCTTTTTTGTAATAAAACATTTTGTAAAAACATCTCGGAAAAAATGTGGATATATTATATATGTATGTATTATAAAGTCAATTATAATATTAAATAATTTGATACAAGAATATATATTTTACAATTGCGTTAGAGTAACATCTGGTAGCACACTTGACGAGTAAATATCTTTCGCACGACTATAGCCTCGTCACTGTAAATCCTTTCTTTCTGTGAATAACGCGCATTTTTCGATTATCTTAAATATGCATTTCATATTCCACGATCAAGTCATCTCAATCCGACACATTGATATAAAGGACTATTTTCCGTCAAATAGTTACCTTCGCGTCCGATGTTAGCATTTCCGTCGTTAAGTCGGAGATATATGTTTGAGAAGGTGGTATATCGTGAGAGTCGAGACGAACGCGAACATAAAACTTCTCGGCCGCCTTCCGCGAAGAGGTAGGAGGCAGTCCCGAGATCCCTCCAGGACTTCTCCCCTCACAGTGTGATCCCACTCGAATCCTCACGCCTCCGGTCGCCACCGCTCGTTCCAAGGACCCTTATAAACCTGGCATAAGCTCGCCCGGTTTCTACACCGGCCCGACTAATTGACTGACGGTCAATATAGCAATTTAACCCACCGCTTGCCACCAGCTTGTTCCCCCGCTTTTTATCCTCACTCTCTCCTCTCCTCCTGCCCTCCCTCTCCCTTACCCCTCTCAACCATTTCTGCTGCCCAGGTAGTTTTAACTCTTTCACAGTTTTGTATTACTAGACACACATACACACACACACGCGCGAGCGCGCGCACACACAGGATATTTGTATATTCTTATTCTTTTATTTGCGCCGCATTATATTACTTTCTTGTGATCCGCCGTTGAATTTGTTTGTTCCTAAAGAGGATGTCCTTTATAAAGCGGAAATGATGCGCGTACGCACAACTAAGCTCACGTTTCACTCAGTCGATTGCCTTCTTGCGGTTTTACATTCTTGAACGAATTGAAAGTTTACGTTTGAATCTTAATATTCTTTTTCTCTCCTGTCGTTTTTTCGAGGCTCGTGATCTGTTCGCTGCAGCTGCAGAGTGTTTTTATTCACCAGCGATACTTGTCGCAATAATAACGTCGCACAAACACAATCTCGCTGATCGTTAATTTTTTCTCTTTCTTCTTCGTTTATCTAAAATAACTTTTTTTTTTTATCGCGACAGATGTATGAAAGATAAGTGTTGGAAATTTTTATTTGTTTATCAAATTGTGAAAAAACTAAATTTTAAACGTGTTTAAGGTTCAAAATTATCTCTCAAAAACAAAGATATTGTGGTTTTTTCAAAATCTTTTCCTGTCCGATTTTCGTGATTGAAGGATCGTAATTTTAATGCGATTAGGACGTTTGCTTATGTTTCGGTGTAACGTGTCAGGGAAGTGACAGCTTGCTCAGAGTAACGACACCTCTCGCGCCCTAACCTTAGCCCGTTGCTATCGTCGGTGTCCCCTAGGGGAATTTTCGTGGGTGCCGTGTCGTGACCCATGGCAGGACGTGATTGAGTTTGCAGCGACATCGCCCCGGGGCGACGGTGGCGGTTTCGGAACGAAAGGGCGAGCGGCCGCGAGTAATGAGAAAGAGTCAATCGCCTCGACGTTGTCCAAGAGAAACCCGGCCTACAATGCATTAGTGGTACAACGTCCCGAGGGAATTCTCCGGAACAGCTGGCTGACTCGGGGAATCGCGCTTATCCCCCAAGGAACGAGACTGGAATTGTTTCCACAAGGTAATCTTTCGATTGATTGCGAAACTTGCGCGCAACACTTATCTACCCACTTTGATATTATCTCGGAGGAAAACGATAATAATTGTATAAAAAAATCAACTTTTCGATATTTGTAAAGCTGAATTGTGTGTGAATTATCAAACACTTATCGCAAACTGGAAACACAGGCTTAACAAGTACCAAATCATGATACGATATATATTACGTGCGTGTGTAAACAAGATATGATTTATAACATCCGTAATAATTAATAAATTTCAAAATATATCGTAAAATGAAAAATCCAGCAATCACCATTCGTGTGGTTGCAAACGTGAAATTTATCGAAGCGAATATCTTCAAAATGGTGTTATCTGTGATAACGAAATCAGCGTAAATCGATCTGGATATTGATCATGCTCTCAAGCAGCGGAAATCGATAACTCGGAACATATTTGACTCACCTCCCGGTCTTTGTGATGATCATCTCCGTGCCGAGCTCGTTGAATTTGTCCCACAGATCTTTGGTCTCCAGGTGACAGACTACGTGTCTAAGTTCCTCGCAGTTTGAGCGCTCCTGGAGGAGAGGATTCACTACCGGCGAGACGGTGTTGCCGCTCGTGCTGCCGGTGTCGTCCGTTTCCGGCTCGTCCTCCGCATTGATCGTCTCGGGAATCGGCGGTGCACCGCGAGCGACCCCAGAACCGCTGGCTTCCCTTTCTGCAAAATCACAATTTTCGCATTTGCAAAAATACTTGTGTGTATCGCATTTGATATAACATTTAATACAAATATACAAGAAACTCTCGCCTGTGATATGTCGGCGTTACTAAATTATTCTGCAGAATATTACTCGTCGCTATGTCATTACTATGAATTATTAGCCATTGCAGCGCTGTGCTTTTTATTCCACCATCAGCGTCGCCGTTTCGAGCGGAAACGACCACGAAAGGGAAACCACTTCCGGCACGAAACGCGATATAAAAATTGGCGGAACGCATAGTAAAACTTCACCGCGAGAGAAGAGACAGTCGAGCTTAAGAACCGACATTTATCATCACCCGTGTCATTGACGCTCGTTTTTATCCATTCAAGCCGCAGCTACTAAAATAGCGACATCAGCGAACGAAAGTTGAACGTGAATGAACCGCGCCTGATGAATATTTAAGAGTCGTTCAATTACAGGTATATCTCGCCGCTGTTTCGCACGACGATGATATTCTCTCCTCTTGCGAGAGTCGCGTCGCACTTTCGCCGCGCACTTGCACGCGGCGAGCGAAATTTAAAAACGACGTTCGCTCGTCGATTCGTAATTTACGGGAGGCCTCCCATTACCGCAAATTGTTATTAATTTTGTCCGAAGGAGCCGACGCGGGCGCATTGCGATAACTCGATTCTAAATTACGTACGACAGGCCTCGGCATCGATTAATATCTTTTCCCGTAAGCGCTTTTACGCCGCGCCGCGTCCTACGTGCCTCGTCAACCTCGCGCGAAAAGTTTCGCGATTTTTTGCGCGAAAGAAGTTCGCCGTTTACGTATGCATAGACGTTAATGAAAAATCGTTTTCGTGACGCGCGATTATTTACCGCTTACATTCGACGACTCTATTAGCGGTATATAACGAAGGGAGTGTTTCATCGAAATGAAGATTTTAATCGTAAATTAAATGAATGTTAAAAAGTTAAAAATGGCGATCGATATATCAAAGTAATGTTTTTCCCAACTCCCTGAACTGTACCGTCTCGCGAAAGATAATAAAACCTCATATTAATCCATATTAAAAATTTAATAACGACACACATGTGATGTATTTTTTCTTTATTTATTATAATTAATTCATTCGAAACTCTTTGTATACGGTTTTGTTTTTAATCGCATCGAGATAGAATCGAATGATTTTTACTGTGTAAAGTGCGGAAGCGAGATAGTATCGCGAATGTGTCAAAAGCGGTTGAAAGATGTGGTAACAGAGATGTAAAGGTTCTGAGAAACTTACAGTTGATTAGAATGACTCACTTGATTAATGCCTCGAATTAACTCGAAGACACCACGGCATTGAGGCGTTTTATTTCGCGTAGATTTGCGCTAATCTCTCGCGTTTATACGCGTAAATGTCTCGGTTACATGCACACCGATGTAATGTAACGTTGTGTACAATTCTACGGTGTTCAATCACGTTGCAACGTAAATCTAAGCGTAATCCATTTGACGGTGGTTATAGGTACCCAGTTATCGATGATAATATATCGTCAGCGAAATAAATGACGGCTGCGCGATAAGCGCGTGTTCTTTCCGACGGTTCGGCATCGCGGCCGATTATAAATAAACGCGAACGAACGCGTACGCACAAGCGCGGGGAAACACGCTGGCCTTACAATTATATTACGCAGATTACTTCCGATTTTAATGACGCAAGAGAAAAGTAATCGGCTGATAAAGCCGACATATTGCCGTCAGCGGTGATTAATTCTTACGCCACGACGCGGCTCGACCGCAGGAAGACGAGCTTTCCACTTCGAGATACACGCGAATTTCTAGCGGAACGTTGATTACGCGTCCCATCAAGATTAACTTTTCAACGTGTTGTAATTGTTGACGTGAGAATCACAGACTCAATTTCGTTTGAATGACTTTTATCCGCGTTGTTGAGATAAAACTAATCGTAAAGAGAGATGAAAAAAAAAAAATGAATGAAGATAATTAAAATGAAAAGTTATATAGCTAAAGTGATTATTATTTATCTTGATGGTTTTACGATACGAGTAAACTCGCGATTTATCTACCACTAGTCATGTGAAAATATATTCCGTTGTATATATGTTCTTTGTTGAATTCTGACGTAATTTTTCAAACTCAGCCTTCCGATAAGGGCAACCTCTCTGCTTGCGGAACTGAGATCAGACTTATTTATATATCTAACGGGAGAGAGAGACCGCCATTTTAACAGGTCTCTTCTCCTGGGCGTAATTCGCGGGCACATATTTACCACGTGCGCCTTCACGCGTTTCCATAGATATAAGAGCTGCCGCGCTGTTGTACTCGAGGAAACCGTAATAAACTTCGTAATGGGCAGTTACGAAGTACCGACTTGGCTGGTATGTCAGGTGCCGGCTATCAATTTTGCGCGTTGATGCCGCGCGCGAGAAATTAATTGTCCATTCGGCATAAGGCGAAATCCGGCGTCGGCGTTTATACGACTTCGTTTTCCCGGTTTTCTCTCCGCAAAAATCCGCTGTTGATCACCGCGCATTACCATGTATTATTCTCTTACCGGAAACGAGAACGTAAAAAAAAAGCAATAAACTTCTAGCGCCACTGACATAAGACAAGTGAAAACTAAAATTCTTGATTAACTTTATGATATTTTTAATTTCATTCGCGTGTTTTCCGCTTCTAATAACGCCGTAGTAATTTTGATATTGTTGTTCGATTTTAATTGCACGCGCTCGAAATAAATCTGATCGAAGCAGATACGCTGCGGCGTTTTAATCTTTTGCGGAGCTTAACTTTAACTGATACGCGCGCACAAACGAGGAAGTAACGCGGTGGTAAGTAAAGTCTCTTGGTTTACCTTAAGTTACGGGAGGTTATAATTTCACGAACCGCCGCTCCTCACGGCCGACATCATGCTAATAACGCTAAACTAAAGCAAGCTCCGTCGTAAGTGGATAATTATCCTTTTTTCCAGGCGCGCTCATTATGTCGCTCGCCGGCGTGTATGACCGTTGTGCCGTAATCGACGGAATCAATCATTTTGCATTTAATTACGACTAAAAGAGATGAGAAAAGAATTCCCGCAAAACTCGAAAGACGTGCGATATTATTGATCAAAAACGATTACCGGCAAATACGTGTCACGAATTATCGTCCAACTCGATATGTAAATTAGCATCACGTCATTCGATCGTTACTTCACCCCGCATTTACACCACACACACATTTTGCGGTAAATGCGGCTATTTGTTCCTCCGCTCACGAGCACCGTGAATCCGATTTTTTGCATTGGCGAAATAAAATCTCAATTTAAATCAGCAATAAATACGCAACGAAACCTTTCAATATATATAAATATAGATAATATTCTAAATGCATTTTTCTAATATTTTATATCATTTTATAGTTTTTATTTAGTTCTAATTTTTCAATAATAACCAACACTTTACTTTTATTCATTTCGCTCGTTTCGACAAATGAACTGCTTTGGCGGAGGTTAAGGGGAGTTTGATCCGACAGATCGGGCGCGACTGTTTACGCAATAGTAAACTACTCGGCGGCCGCAGCGTATAGCGGAATATTAGGTACGAATTACCACTTGCAATAACAGTAATCTTCATTCGTCGGCCGGCTTTTAGCCGTAAAACGCCGCGGAGAGTCCCTTGCGGTCGCCGAGCTCTGTATTTACGTTGCGCTCTGAGCTCTCTCGCGGCTGCGAACCTTTCAATATGGGAGGATCTTCGTCGACGGGGATTATCCGCACGCAACTCGTCGTTTTCACCGTGGAGAGGGCTCGATAACCACAAAGCAATAATTAATTACCGTCGGCACCGATACGCCGATTTATCGGCGATTATTACCCGGCGAGAGAGGGGCCTATACACCTGCACCGAGAGCCAAGTTGCGCGCGCGCGCGGCGTTTAACACTCCGCGAAGAAGTTATTTAACGGTCGCGAGATCGAGTATATAAATCCCGAAACGGCCGATCAATATCGCTTCATTAATACAACGCGATGGGCGTAGCCGGAATTATAGTTACACCTGCGGTAACGTGAAGATGTTCGCGCGGAGTTTTTCCTTTTACGCAAATTATTCTTCAGAATTGTATAGTGTTTCGATTTTAATCTTATGTTCATTTTAATTATATGGTACAAGTAAATAAAGATCTTTTTTCAATTCTCTCTCTTTCTCTCTCTTATTTTTTTGTTTCTCTTCTTTCTTTTTTTTTTTTTATCAGAAATTAATAAGAAATCTAGAATGTCTTATTAGAAATATTAATAATATTATCAATTTACTCATAATATTACCAATTAATTGAATTAATTTGTTTTTTATCAACATTGTGTGACGCCGGAATTAATGATTTATTAAAAATATCAAGAATAGCGCAGACGATATAGCGTGCACGCGTCACTCGTAGTTTAGAAACAATAATCACCGACGACGCGACGTGCATCGCGACACATTACTTCCCGAGAACATCGCGTGGTCTGGAAATCGAGTATGTTTCTTCGCTTAATTACGGAGAGGAACGACAACGAAGGGAAAGAGAGAATCGGCGTCCTTGGATATCCGTGATTAAGTTGCCAGCGAGGGTCGCGCGTCTTGACGCGATAAGAGCCCCGGCATCAGGCGATATACCTGCTGCGTCACGTCGATCGCAAACATATGTACGCGAACCCGCCGGTTTTTCGAGACATTGCCGACACAAATAATAAGCGGTCGGCGTAAACCGTGCGTTATATAAAAGTGACGCACTGCAGGCGACATGGCGGTTCGATACATCGCGAAGCTGTCAATTTCCACGTGTCAATCTATCTCAGTCATTTTCTCTACACGACATTCTTACTTTTTTTTTGATAGAATGTTATATAAAAGAAAAAATAAGATAAGAAACCAAAGATCAATTTTAAAAAAGTTACAAACTGCCTGATACTTGAATAATTCACCGACGTAGTACTCAACGTAGATGTTCAAATCGGCAAGAAAATTGCTCTCACCGGAGCGAGAGATATCGTTGCAGCTGGCGGCTCGCGTAATTAGAGAGAAACAAGCGCGCGAGCGAGAATTTCTCGCGATGTGTGGTCCGTCATCCGCGTATTTTTATTCGACACGATCTACGGTCGTGTTAAACGACTGACGAAACGGATGACGAGCCGCGCCGCGGCGACTGGAACTGGCTGACTCTCGTCTGACAAGTCTCGACCGTCTTTGCGGCACGTCGAGTGAGTTACGGTTGCGAGCGAGCGAGCGGGCTAACGCGGATCAAAGCGCTCGCGGGACAGATTGAAACGGGTCGTGGAGCGACCGATGCACGCGGACGATCTACGAGGCTCGCTTCTCCACGAAGAGAGAACAAACGCGATTCTCGCCGTCCCGTTTGAGTAGCTCGACAATCGCGAGTCGAGCGACGCGCAAACTCGCGCGAACGAATTCATTAGAATCGCCAAATTGATGTCTTTACTTTGAGCAGCGTCAACACACACTGCTTTGTAAACGCTGAGTGTAAATTAATGATTCAGCGAGGAATGTCACTGACGAAGATATTCGAAAAGGTGTCTCTTTCACAGACGGTGACTTCTTTTTTTTTCAAAATATTAAGAAATTTATCCTTAAAGATGCAAGATTTTGTAAATCGATTTTATCGCCGAGAAATATAAATTAATGCAATTAGGAATCACCAATGCAGCGTTTAACAGAACAAATGATTGTAAATACCTTCCAACGGAAGTCGACGTCTGCTCTCGCGAAAACAAGTTTACGAGTAAAGGCGACGTCCGCGAATGAATTATGATCGTCACCGAAAATCCGAAATATTCTCGCGGTTGACAGAAACGCGCGTTTAACATCTTATGAGTCCGTGTAACATGACAACCTTCCGAGTCGCACGGTTTTAATTTAGCGTCCGTGTTAACGGGTCGTCCGCGCTAATAACGCGAAACAATCCTGGACCTTTTCCTCCTCTCGCCACTCGGGGTCTAAATATCTAATTAAGATAGCGAAAAATAAATTAAAAACGCTCTGTTAAACATTGTTGGGAAAGAATTACGCCGACTCATCGATTCGTCATTAATGAAAAGTAAATTAGCCAGGCGTTGCATATCGCGCGCCACGCCGCGTGTGCAGAACAAAGACAGTCGCGGAAGTGTGGCGCGTTCTGCTTTGTGCAACGAGGTAAATCGGATATTGACGCGCCGTATCTGATCGCGAAACGTCTTCGGATCGATCAATCAATCTGTCGACGGGTAATTAAAACCGGCACCTTGTTTGTTCGCGAAACGTAAATTAATCTGAGCGTGACGCGGTGCGTTTCTTTCCCGGTTCGCCGAAGATGATGGTTCTTCTTTTGCGTCCGACGATATAGGTACACAAAAAATTGATTACGCCATTCGACGCGATTCGACATCTCACTTCGCGCGAAGCGCTCGCTAAACGATTTTGCGAAAAGAATAGGGTCAATGAAAGTAACTACAATGGAGCTACTATACAAAAAAAAAAATATATTGTAGAAAATGAAATTGCTTTTCTATTCACAGCCTATATTATATTATTTAATATTAGTCCTATTATATCAATCGTTATATTAATCATCAAAGTATAGCAATTTTGAATTACAAAATTCTACTTCTTTGAATATAAAAAAATTTATAAGAGAGAAAAAGGACTTTAAGTTCAGATTTCTTTAAAATTACAATCTGTTATTTGTCTATGACGATCCTCTTGAAATATTTGACCATAGTTACGAAACTTCTTTGCTTTAAATATGGAAATTGACAATGGTCAATAGATAAAACGCCGTCAGTCGAGGTGAACGAAGCCGCCAACGCGTGAAAACACAAAAGGAAACGCGATTGAGAAACACGCTGTATTCCTCTCGTGCATTTATGCACGTATATCTTCTCGATATCAGCGCGAAACGAGCGTCAGCATGGCAGGAAGGCGCTAACAAATGTCGTTCGCGCCTCGTATTTCAAGCACTGTCATTTGTACGTTGCGCCGCGCTCTTGACAGAAGTAACGAAGTGACGATGACTTCGACAATTCCTTCGTTTTCTTTTTGTTGCCCGCCTCTTGCTATTATAAAATTAAACCGCTTCTTTCCGCGGATTGTTCGCCGCAATCCTCGAGTCAATTGAGCATCGCGCGTGAATCACGTGTGCCAGAAAACTGTGTAAAGTTGACACTCCCATTTGCAAATTTTTATAAAATTGTACGTTATTTGTTTGTTCATTTGTTTTTTTTCGTATTTATTCGTTCTTAATCTTATTTGTCTACACTACGAAGATCGCTATATGACACAAGTCCGATTACATTTGTATCACTCCCGTCTCTTTTATCTTTTAAATAATTCATAGATACTCCCTTTATTACAACAAGAACAGTCAAGATAGAAAAGTACTCTATGATTTCCAAGCGCACAAACCGATCAGTTTTACTCGAATAAAAACCGTGGCATGTAATCGTGACCGAACGAAGCATATCGTTCGATGCTTGCCGGTGCTTTCCACAAACGGTTTCCGTAGCCTGGAAAATCGACCGATTGTCTGTCATTACCGGCAATTTGCAAAACTATCGGAACGGAGGAATGCGAATGTAATCTCGAGCTCTATCCACGCCTCTCTAATAAGCGCGTTTTCTTACGTTGCGTTTCGCCTCTTGAGAACAACGTCGTCGCTCGTCCATCACTGCGTAAACGTCTGTAATAAGTGTAATATCAATTGCAAACTTTTTTTTTTCTAACGAACTGAACAATACGAGCTGTATACTTTCATATACTTTCAAAACTCTTGATAATTTATTTTTGGAAAACATCTGTATCATTATTTTACTTATCCACATGATTATTTTACGCGGATGTTATTTAGAAAGATTATGCGGAGAACCTAACACGCCTTGCACATGTTTATATCTAACAAAATAATTTTTCAATTCTCGGCTAAGCTACAACAATATATAATAGTGATAAGATTAAGAAATATCAAAAGTATCTCGCGTTGATTGAGAATCGTTTCGCGACATTTCCACGACATTTGCACGGCATTTCGTACGCGAAAAAATGTAACTGCGAGATTATTCTGTTCACGTTTCACATTTAACTTGAAATATAGCTTGGACAAAGATCGAACATATCCTGACAGTTTGCAATGAGGAGATAAGTGTAAATCTTATACAATGAAATGCGCGTTGACGTCAGCTTTCAGAAGAAGCGGATTGTTGGGACCACCACGAAATAAAAGTACATAAACAACCGGAATTATAGAATCAATGTATCCACACTCCGAACGAAAGGAGTGCCTCTGATTGTGAGTGTCATCGAAACCGATACTCGTCCGTGTCAACGATCGTTTAAGTGTCTAACATTGTGGACAAGGTGAGTAAACCATGGCGTCGAAAGTGGGACAACATGAATAAAAGACTGATAAAGATGAAACTAGATACATGGTATGCGTTTTTTGTAGCAGTCAACATCTTCTCTTCTTCATCTTAAACTACGGTTAACAAACAAATAGATCTAAAATGGTAAAGAAATTAATGAATAAATATGTAAACTTTATTTGTCGCTTCATCAAAATATCTATACAATTAGGAATAGCGTGAGACCCTTGATTAAAATTAAAAAATTGATTAAAATTAAGAAATATGATAATAAAAAATATATATTTAAAAAATATAATCAAAAACATATATTTAGAAAAAACAATTTTAAATATTTATGCATTAATTTTAGTAGTTTTCAGATCTCAAAATACATATCAATGTATCTTTGTCTTTTCTTTAACAACATTTTTATTTCACAAAAATTTGCTCTGCCACCTGTTCTCCGCTCAACCCGACCAATACGACCGGCTATAACTTCGCGCTCGGCAAAGTAGCTTGCCGGTTAACTAAGTCATTGGCTATTTATTATGGTTGACACTCCGACGAAACCCAATATGTTCCCCGTGAAGCTTTTTTATTTTATTTTGCCGAGTCGCAGCGCGCGACCGGCTCGCGAAAACGAGCTACCGTTTATTCCCGCGTATCCTGGGGTCCTCGGGGACTGTTTGGGAATTAACGCGCTGCCTGGACTCGCTTTGTTCGCGTCGTTCGCGAACCCGCTGAGTTTCAATCGAGAATTCGCAAGGCACCTGCATGTGGAAAAATAAAAGACCGGGAAGAAAGAGAGGGCTTGAGGATCTGCGATTACTCAAATCGGGTCTTTCTGGTTCCGCGAGCGCCATTCGCGATCGTCGACGAAATCGATTCGAAGAAACTCGACAATGTCAGTTTTATTAAAATCTTTCGCAGAATGCTCATTCTTGTAGTTTCTCATCTCTACTTTTAGCAGCGCGTTTGACACGTTAAATATTATTCTTTTATTCTTTAGAGTCGGATGAGAAATAATTCATACTTGTATTCTAATCATATTGTTTTGTTTTCGCGAATAAAATATTCGAAAAATCTCTCAGATCTGCTTCTTACGACTTATTCGGTTATCATGGCCGCCGCATTGCTCCAAGGACGTTCGCAACTATAAATTCGCTTCTGAGTATACCATCCGTACGCGTTTTCTCAACAACAACGGAAAAAGTATGGCGACGTCCGAGATCTGAATTCGGTGATTATTTGCCGCCCGCTTCTCGGTTTGTATCGCGCACTCGTCGACCTCGAGCAAACTCAAACAAACTTCGGGCATGTTGAGATAACAATGTTAAGCGCGTCCGATAGCGCGCCACGCTTAATTCCCAAGTTATGTCCGGTGTGAATACCGGTTTACCTTTGGTAACAACGTAACACGTCGAATTTAACGCAAATGTGTTCGACGGGCGATAGTAAAAATAAATCTCGCCTAACGGCCGTCGATTTCGTCGTTCGATGACGCACCGTGACACTCTCTTTCTCTTTTCTCGTGGTAATATCTTATTTAAATTTCTCGTCCAAACGGAAGAGAGTCAAAGTATGAAGAAAATCAATGTCCACGAACAAATGTGGCGTCAAGGCAACACCATAGATTTGCATAAGAATATATAGCCATGCTCCACACAAGTCTGTCAAGGAATGACACGTTATTGTTTCTCACAGAATTTACAGTGGAAAGTGAGTTCGATTGATTGTGAATAATTGCATGACAAACACATATTTCACCAATTTATTCTCATGGTTCATCTATTTTTTAAAGCATGAATTTGACACGGAAAACGTGTTTAAAATATAGTCTCTTAAACAATAGGAAAGAGAAACTTGTTAAATTGTAGTCGGTGACTTAGAACAAAATTTACAATAACAATATTTTAACAATTGAACTAACATTTGCCGTCTAAGATTCTTTTGTGTTTTTAACAAAAACTTCAATTTACTTGTGACAAAGTTCATTTTGTTCAACTTTTGTTCGAATGAAAATTGATTGCGGTACAGAAAAGTTCGAGTGTGACAAGATTTTGCGGTATGACAAATTTTGCGGAATTACGGATTTACTTTACGCACTCGCACGTGCATATGTGCTTACGTGCGTGCGTACGTGCATGCGTACATATGTGTGCGCGCGCGCGCGGAAAGTGCCCGATTCATGCCGCCGTTTGCCGGAGTTTATTTGGGAATGGCGGCCCGTTTCCGTGGGTGAATTGCAGCGAGTCCGACCGTAAATTTCGCGCCGCATAGGATCTTCGTGGGCGATTATTCGCCGCGGGCGTCCAAGATACGCGATGATGAAACCGAACACCATCGAGTCTCGTTCGGACGTCTGACTGAGCTTGGAGAGCCACGGTCGTTTCCAGAATTCCGATAGGGACACCTCACCTGGCAGGACCGAGAGCATACACGTCTGAAAGCGGGTTTTTCGGGTCTCACCTCTCAGCGCTGGGCCCATAATCACAGCTGTGTATTTTACTAGACACCGTCAAGGTGTCAATTATGTCCTTCCGGTAGCCATTACCGTACAACGAGACGAATAGGATAATTTATTATCAAATTTCTAATGCTTCATGATGGATAGCACATTCTCTAAACATTTTGCCGCAAGTAGAATAAATTAAAAAATAATTGCTTTAATAGTGTTATATAATTATTTATATTGCAGTAATTAGTAAATACACTCGGACACGCATGGTTGACAATTTTTTTTGTTTATAAGCTCAGTATATTGTTTGCTTTATCAGTCTCTTCACCTTTAAGAATGTTTTGTTTTTATACGTAACATAAATATGTATTATATGTATATGTTTCCTAGAGTGTTCTCTACTATTGACTAGTACGCGTAGTGAATAGGATCACTCTCTAAAGATTGAGTATCGATAAACTTAAATTTGAGCGTTTCTAGTCACGACTCGAATCTTATAAGCGCGAGACGAGCGTTAAATAATTCATTAGCGTGACGGCAACAATTTATGATAGTCAGCGTCAAGCATCGAGCTCGAAGCACGAGTTGTTTCACTCGCCGTTTCGTTTAATGGATCCGCTCAAATCTCGACGCTGGCCGCGGTTAATCGAAATTTGTGATTCTAAGTAAAATACGCGCGTGACATATAACGTTTTCAATTAAGCGCGACATGTGTTCTTGAATAATGCAACGCCCTCTTATCGCGGTGATAAATCTAGCTTGAATTTTCTTGATCAATACCCAATGAAGTCTATTCCTATAGTGAATTACAGGCAAAACTGTGTCGAGATTATCATTCACCTATCGCGATGTAAAACCAACAGATATGCGTGAATACAAATTGTTAGAATAGAAACGTATACTTTGCCCACATTTCTGAATCGATCATTTCGATAAGGTAACATGTGCTAGAGGTACATACAGAAAGCAGAACTACTGAGATAAAAAAAAAAAACATCTTAATATAACTGTTATATGAAGCAACTACCTTTAATTTAAAAATCATATTCGAAGCTTATACGCACGTGCATGTTTATTTTATGTTCTTTCGGTTATTATAATCCTAGTTTTATATAAAAGAGAGAGAACAAGAGAAAAAGTTATTTTAAATAAGTTATTTTAAAATACACATAGTGTACAATTACACATAATGTACAATTTTTTAAAATAATGATAATAATCTCTTTACTATGTAGTAATTTCTGTGTGTATTGAATGATTTTAATATATAGAAATATATTGAATAATTCTAATAGGTATGTATATTATGTTAAGTCAATTTATCCTCAATGTACGAGATATAACTATTCAAATGTGTGCGACAGAGAGATTACAAAGTGACTTTACCGAGCAAATTCTCGCTTTGGACGCCTTTTTCGGTCGTTAAAAGAAACGAAAGTGACGGGTCATTATTTCGTTTCTCTGCAAAAACGATTCTCTTTCGTCCCCGGTACCGCGCTGAGGACTTGGTCGACCATTTATCTCGATAATGACAGTTCGGAACAATTTCTATATTAGAGGGCCTCATTAGAGCGCCGTGCCAGCTTGTAATTTTCTTCGTCGACATTTTTACATCCGCAAATGCGCGAATTAAAACGCGACGGCGAGTTCGTCGCGCCTCAAAACCCTTTCTTCATCACGTGAATATTTTTTTTACTAAGCAAATACTTACCGGCAGATGTGCTTCGAGCACATAATAAAGTAGCAAAGCAATTTTTTTGGAAGCGATAATTTCTGTTGTATTTAGTGTATTGCGGTTAATTGTTTCAAATTCAAATTGTAAATCCTCGTGGATTTTTCTATCGGTAATAACTTAATGATATAATATTATAGTGTTTATGAAAATTGATAAATTTATAAATGTATGATATTTTAATATAAAGAGTGTGTGCGTAACACGTAGAAAGACAGTATATCGCAACAATTGTTACATAATTATTTCATCATCGATGTCGCGCTAATTATTGATGTAGCATTTCAAAGAGATGCTATCGACGCGATATTATTCATGTTAAAATTTTTGCGATAACATTGAGGTGAAAGGAGAGCTTTACACAGTTGACAATCGACGGCGCACAAATAATTATAGTCCAAGTTTCGACGTGCGTCATCAAGAGCAGCTTCCGGAATTAATACTTAATCGCGAGGAAACGTCAAGACCAAGAAACTTCCCGCGCAATTCACATTTAATTCGTTTTTTTTTTTTTTTTTTTCAAGGACTAGTGTACGGAATCATCTGTTCGAAAACTTCGCGTGTGTTGATATGTATGCCAACAGTTTTTAATATATATTTAACATATAATATATCTATATACAATATCGGAGTATCAAAACGCGCGATGATCGTTAATGACCAAAAAATAATTGGCAAGTTTTTAACGGGATAATAAAAATAATGTGCCATGACGACGAACACGGAGATGGGAGGACGCAAGAATCGCGCGCGATAGACTGGCCGCTCCATTTTCGTCGGAAATAGCCGCATTAAACGTTATGGATGGCCGTACCGAAAGGGGTGAGCGATTTTTCTTCGAGTTAATGTGCCACGGCAAGAGGTGCGCCGCACATGAAGAGAATTATGACTCGCGCAATATCATACTGGAGCGCGACAATGAAGCGCTCACGAGAGAAACGATAACAATAAAGATAATAGTGTAACGAAGCTATTGCAAGTCGCTCTTAATGAGTAACGAAGTATTTTAGAAAAATAATGTGAACAAAGTACGTAGCAACGAAAAACAAAATTCAACTGTCACAAAATGCAATGAATTGATAGACAATTGAGAGAATGATCGTGCATAAATATTTAGAACATTTATAAAACACTTTACACTAAAAAACTTAAATAAAAAAATTAAATATTAAAATTAATTACAAATGTGTAATGATACATATTTTGAGATTTTGAGATTTTGATTTATGATGTTAAAACTCTCGGGGAAGCTTTGTCTAATGATCTGCATTTCTCTTTAAAGCATTTTCTAGCAATAAGATAGAGTTGAAGCAACATAATAAGCAGGTAATTGACCGTTGATACAACTGACGTGAAATGTCAATTACGCTACTGTCCTTGCGAGCCAAGAGAACGACGTGAATTTATAGTACCAAACTACAACATTGTCAGAGAAACAAATGAGATCGGATTTAGAACAAACGACGCTAAAATTGTAACGTGCGTGATAATATTTAATACATCTTGGATACTGAAAGATTGCTCGTTTCATTATACATGAAGAGTTACTCATACTTTATTAAGCGTCTCACAAATCAAAATAAGACAATCAAGTTGTTTAATTAATTAAATAAAAGACACGAAAATATACACGAAATTTTAGAGAATAATCCATTCATAAAAAGAAAGTCAGAGAGACTCAAGAATAAGATTTTTGTCTTTTAGACAAGCGTTATCTGGATTTTAAGGCTTTTTTTGGAAAGTTTCTTTACTCACCATGCTGATGCAACTTTCCACCGCCGACGGCCTGCTGCTGCGGATGTCTGTGAACATGTTGCTGTGCTTGTGGTTGCTGCTGTTGCTGCTGCTGCTGTTGTTGTTGTTGTTGTTGTTGTTGCATTTGCTGTTGACGCGAATCGCGCGCCATAATCGCGGCGATGCTGAAGTCGGTCGCGCATTGTCGATTCGAGTTACAGTTATTATTAATATTATTGAGAAGACTGCTGTTCGGCGACGGGCTCGAGCTCTCATCGCCGTCATCGCCAGCGCATCCCGACAGTCCCGGTGGCACCGCAGGGGCGGCGGTGCCGTCGCTTTGCATCTTTCTGCCCAGGTAGAGGTGATGTCGAGATTCCTCGTCGTCCTCCTCGCTGCCGGCTCCTCCGGCACCACCGCCACCACCTCCGCCACCGCCACCGCCACTGCCGCCGAACGAGGTCAGTGTCAGTCCGTTTCTCTTCCGACCGGCGAGGCCTCGCGACTCCAGCAACATCACCTCGTTCGCTGCTTCTTCCTGGGCCACGTGGGTTCTACTGAAGAATAACTAGTCGAGGCGAGTCTCGAGACCGATCGAGAGCTTTTCTTTGTTGTCACGTCGCTACAGACGTCGTGCGTTGCAAAGATATAAGTGATCCTGATATTGATAATCGTTGTCCAGAAAATACCGGTCTTTAACCCGGATATGCCAGTACCTATAAAACAACATGTGCATCCTCGCCACCGTTCGCGAGAGTCAACTTCGATTTTTCGTCGTCGACATGCGTACACGAGAGAATAAGGTTGTGCGTGCGCTCACGTGCGCGTGTGAACGAATTCAAGCGGAGTTCTTCAAACGGATTGGTCGACAGTGTGTGTCACGTGACCAATAGAACATAGTCGGACAATCGAAACTAGATTAGGTCTTGTTAAAGCGTGCAAAGTAATATATATGGAGCACAACACTAAAATAAATTAAATTGGCTATTTCTGACGTTTGTACATCAGGGTTATTAATTAAGATTGCGAACACTCGCTAAGAAATGGTCGAATAGACACGTCGAATAGACACTCAACAAACTTGAAGGTGCGCGAAAATACAGTTGCTATACTGTCTTCGCGCGCGAAAAGGTGAGTCGCTTGATGTATCGTTTGGGTCGCACGAACGGAACGCAGCGCGGGTAGTGCCAAGGTACAACCAACCGACCGGTTGCCCGACAGACTGACCCGCGCCACCGCCGGTCGCCTCTTCGTTTCGGCCCCCATCCCCCACGCGATCTCGGGCCGCGGGCTCGGCAACATAGACGAGCCGGAGAAACGGTGGAACATGAGTGAGAGCGAGAGGATAGGATATCGGGCCGAGCATCCACGGGTGTCGGTAGGCGGTTCAACCACACGCTCCTCCTACGGAATCAGCACCCAGCTCCGCCCGCGTATTCCCTCACCTCGAGGTTCGGCCGAACATTATTACCACAGCTGTTCTTTCTCTCACCTTTTGCGTTTGTCTCTCTCGCGTCTATGTCAGACCGAAACTGCCAACCGGGAGCCGACGATACATACAAACATCGCTCGCACGTCCACAGGAGGAGTCTCTCCCGGTCAGCCGGTGGTGGTCGTCGCCGTCGTCGTCCTCGTCCTCGTCGTCTTCGTCATCATCGTCGTCGTCATTGTAGTTGTCTCTGCTCAGAGTCAGTTGTCCCTCTTCGTCGCACATCGGAGCTTTTTTCACGCCGTTTATCCTCTTCTTTTCTCCTGCGCGTCCTTGTCCCTTCCTCCTCACGCCTACTTCCTTTTGCCCTCCTCTCCTGCCACCCCTCCCAGATCTGCCTACCCACCCCGCCCCGCCTGTCGCGCTCGCGCGCTCGACGTCCACACGTACACGGGATCGAAGTAGGGTGGTATTATGGTCTCGTACGCGCCATCCAGCCACGGCAGCTGCCATTTTTTCTTACGAGAGGGGGGCAATTGCTGACAGAAACCGCTTTTCTCCGCGCTAGTATACGCTACGATTCTCGTCTCTCTTTCTCTCTTGCGTTCTCTCTGTTTGTTCTCCTGTTCGATCTCTCTCTTACACTTTGCTGTTCTCTCGAGCGCAATTTATTGTTTTACTGGCGGAGCTTTAAACACGGCCGAGCGACGGCGGCAGTGTCGGTGGCGGCGTCAGAGTCAGCGACGGCCGCGGCTAACGCAGGTGGGTGGTTAGCTTGCTGCTGGCTGGGCGGGAGGGTGTTGGTTGGGTTTGGCTAGGTTCGTTCGCTGTCGAGAGGGGGCGTGGGAGTACATCGTCGTACATTTCTCTGGGAAATCCCGTCAACGTCTACTATCGCGGATATGCTACACTTCGCTGATCACGCTCTTATTATTCTCTCGATCCCGTTTTTTCATATTTTCTATCTTCCGAATCTTTCTCGCTTGATCGACACCTTTCAATATTTGTGAATATTTTTTCTCGTAAATCTCACATTGGAAAATTTTTCAATGATCAGTATATTAATTTTTATTTTCTATTTGTTAAGGGAGGGAAGTAAAATGTGTACGAAGCAAGTCATTAGAAATAAAATTTTTGCTGATCTTTGAACTGTTGATCACGATCATGGAGGATTTACGTCTAAATCAACGAGAAAATCCTCAAAATCTTCTTTTATTCCGTTTCTTTACGATTCGGCGAGCTATTATCATCGTTATTGCCATTTGTCGAGGAACCGGAAAGTACGCGTGCGCCAGCAGCTGCAATACCGAACTACTTTTTCCGCTGGGCGAATCTCCGACAGAAGTATTACGGTCGAAATAGCGTTATCCTCGGCCGGAACGAGCGTTGAAGATGAATGGGGGTTGAAGTCCGCTTACCCTGCATCACCGGCGCTTTTTCCTCTCTTTCTCTTTCTTTTTCTCTCTCTTTTTCTTTTTCTCTTTCTCTTTCTCTTCCGAGATATTATTTCGTCGAATATCTCGCGAGTCGTTTCGAACGCCAGCATTTTGCTGGAGATAAGTCTCACTTTAACTGTTCCGGATTCCTATAAAAAAAGCAACTCTAAATTCGTTGAATTCTTACACAAAAAGCAACGCGATTGTATTTCTTTTTATTGCAAATGAATTATTAGTTACAATAATAGAATCGGTAAAGAAAAGAAACGATGCAAAAACGCAGATCGCGACGACTGCGCGAAATAATTAACGTTGCGCTACGACGATACGAGGCGGTTAACGAAGAGAAGCGGCGTGTTCAAAAATAAAAAGGTTTCGGCGCGCAGGAGGAGGCATATTACCCCGGATATTATTATAATAAAGCAGGAAATTACTCTCCCCCTCTCCCTCTCGCTCGTGTGATAAACGCGCGGGTAGCGATGCGGCCTCGTAAATTATATCATCAGCGGATTATCGTAATTACACAGCGCAGCATATATCGCGTTGAGAAACATCGCGCAATGCCGCCGTGTTGTTGTCGTTACCGACAACGCCGCTGCAGTAAAAGAGAGGGAGGGTTGAAAATCTCGCGATTCGCGCGGCGCGTTGTATTATTATCCCGCGGGTGGTAAGCGTAATCGTTCGCGCACAAATTGCGAGCCGTGTGCGAAACAGTTAATCGAGGCGTGACGCGATTCGGCGGTGCGATATATTTATGCACGCGATCGGATATCGATCCCCGCATTTATCCCCGTTCGCGTTCCGGAAGCGCTCTTGGTTATCGTGTTATCGGGCCTGACTTTCGGCAAAACTGCGCTCAATTCACGCGCGCGGTCACGTCTGTGGCCCGATCGAGTTAATTCAATTAATCGATTCAACGCACACGGTGGACTGGAGGATTGCTAATTTTATTGCACGCAAAAGCGCGAGGATAAAACTTTAAAACTGTTTGTTGACAGTCTGACAATGAAAGTTTCTATGAATATTAGACTTATTGACGATTAAATTAAATAAACTTTAGAAAAAGATTAACACTAATTAACTAAAATTTTCCAAAAATTAAATATATCTCATTATTTGTACTTATATATATATATATATATATATATATATATATATATATATATATATA